>JBBPBX010000334.1:15294-111529 GCA_038048925.1 Garcialebias charrua
GCAAGACTAAACGACTACAGTTGGTATTACCATCAGGATTGAGGGATAGAGCACTAAAGGGAGTTCATGACTTGGCAGGACACCAAGGGCGAGCCAGAACCCTTCACTTAACTCGCCAACGATTCTTCTGGCCAGGTATGGAGAGAGATGTACAGAGTTACGTGCGGTGTTGTGAGAGATGTGTGCTCTCCAAAACTCCTGAATCATCAGCTAGAGCTCCTCTTGAAAGCATTAAAACTACCAGTCCAATGGAGCTTGTCTGCATTGACTTTTGGACGGCTGAGGATAAAGACAAAAACTCTTGATGGGGTTTTTCCATCATCTTTAACTTTACCTTAAAAAGAACCACACAAGAAATACAAGAGTAAGTTCTAAGAAGCAGACTTGCAAATGGGAGATCACTTCAAACTCGCTTGGAGCCAGGCTCAAACATGTTTGAAGCAAGTCCGAAGTGGTCAGTGCATGCTCGGCTTTTATTCTCTAAAAAGTAGGACAATGATGAGCAACAAGAAGGCAGCCTCAGATAGCACATGGAAAACGTGGCAGTGTTCAAAACAAACAATAACGTAATGCTAAAACTTTATCTGTGATTAAACATGATTAAACATGAGCTGGCCTAATCAGTGTTTTTGTTCTGTGTACAGGAAACAACTGTTTGTTCTCCTCAGATAAGTTTTGTTACATACAGAAAGACTTCCGGAGAAGCAAACTGGTTAATGATTCATCAGAATATATTAGAGTAATAAGTTTAATATGATAAATGTTTAATTTCCCTATCATATCCGCCCTGTTTTATCATTTAAACTGATTACTACTTAATTTTATAAGCGATATGAAAAACCTCGAGGCCGAATTGAAATTAGAGGGGAAAAGCATATCGCCGCCCTGGTGCCCCCGCCAGTGGCATTCTACTATCTAACTCAGGATCATCTCTTTGAGGAAGGTTGAGAGAAATAAAGTTTTGAGGAGAACTTTGTAGTTGACTTATTTTATGCCTTATTTCAAAATTTTAAGAGGCTATTTGAAATGTGTTAAACAAATAAAAAATAATAAAATATATTTTTGAAGATGTGGGAAAGTATCGAAAAATAATGTTTGTTAGAGATGTAGGAAATAAAACACACAGTAAAATAGCTCTTTATGAGCACACAAAAAATAAATAAGACTGTCTCGAGACAGACAATGTGTGATGTTCTTTCCACCACCTGGTGGGATTCACTGGCACCTCGTCCTGAGGAGTACTGGAATCTGTAGTCTGTTGAGAGAAGAACTGGACACCAAAAACTTGCAATTTGTAAAATAAACTGTAGGGCCTTTTGATCCCATAACCCATTTGTGGGCTGGTGAAGGCCTGACTGTGGGTAACTCCTAGTGAGTTAAATCTGTAAACCTAATGATTGACAATTTCTACTGCTAGTATGTATTCTTACTATAATGGTTATAATAAGTCAGTTTCTGTAAACAAACTAATTTCTGTAATGGTTACAATAAAAATTGTTTCTTTAAAGACCGTGTAAAGTGAATTTCAACATTTTCTTAAATAAACATTATAAATGTCATAATTGTAATGTTGTAAATGAGTAAAAAGTCTCAAAATTGTAGCTCAATTAATTTTTGAGTTATAGCTGAAACTGTTTATAACGACAAGTCTGTTTCAGGATTTTTTAGGCGTGTTTTAAACGGGACCGCGTTTCGTCACGCGGTCCTCATTAGTATAGCCCCACCCCCTGCTGCTCGAGTCATATAAATTGTTCTTCGCATGGGTGGAGCCGTTCACTCGCAACTCGCAGATAGCATCAGATAGCAATAGCATAGATACTTTGTTCATTGTTAGCTAGCTAATCAATTATGCGTCGTTCCTGCATCTTCCCTGGATGTTTTAATGGTCAGGGAACCCACAATAGCCGTGTTTCCATCAAGGTTTCTAGGTGCGCATTTTGAAGTATCGCAGCAGAAAAGCTTAATGGAAACGGCAAAATACGAAGTTACATCCCGAAATTCGCCAAAAAAGTTATACGCTCGCTTGAGGTAGTTTTTGGGATCTTCGAAACCGAGCAGCTGCGCAAAACGACAGATGGAAACACATTTGCCGACTCGTGCTGCCGGAGCGAACATTCACGTCACGTGACTGATCAGCTGTTTCCGCTCCGGACAGCATGTAACTCGCTAAAACTAGTTGGCATGACAGAATAAATACAACTCGCCCGATAGCAACAAGTACCTGAAATATTCTCTCCATTTTGACGAGATGTGTGGCCGGGTTCTGGTTTCAACCGCTACTTCCTGTTTACTCTCTGGTCTACTTTAGACATGCGCAGTGCTGACGTCTGACGTAATGACGCTGACGTCTGACGTAATGACGCTGT
This sequence comes from Garcialebias charrua, assembly GCA_038048925.1. Lineage (NCBI taxonomy): Eukaryota > Metazoa > Chordata > Actinopteri > Cyprinodontiformes > Rivulidae > Garcialebias > Garcialebias charrua. The sequence goes on from JBBPBX010000334.1 coordinate 17,661, forward strand.
GCGCGTCTTGGAAGAAGCGCTTCAAGCCAGTAGATGGAAACACTTCTGCTCTGCATTAATTTGTATTTACATATTTGCGAGGTAGCTCAAAATACGAAATGAAAATGGATGGAAACACAGCTATTGAGACGCAGGAGGGAGTCAGAACAAACCCAGGCTGCTGCTGGAGCGAGCTGCCAGCTCCGCGCCCCCCCTCGTGTGTGTGTGTGTGTGTGTGTGAGAGCGATCACTAGACCCCACACACGGAGCATTCTGTGCGTGCCTGTTCACTGGGCAAAGCTCTGCTTTCTTCTTCTCACATTCTCCTTGAGCAGCTGGCGCGGGGGGGGACTGAACTGACCCCGCATGCGATGTGACCGGCTCGGACCGCGAGTCCACTCATCTTCTAAAATAGCGCTTATTATTAAACACATAACAGCGGAGTTATGAATTATCTTTGTGTCCTCTACTTTAAAAACAAAACCAGAGTGGTTAGTGCACTAAAAACAGCGTTAACTCTTGGAAAAGGGAGTTGCTGGCAGCCAGAAACGGAGCAGGTGAATCTCTCTGCTTCTCCATCTGCCTGTCCACAGCTCAGTCAGCTCTGAAGGGTGCAGGAAACCACGCCCACTGCTGACACGCCCCCACAGTCTCAGACTAAGAGAAAATAAGGTTTTTTCATGATTTTTGACACTTAATTTTATAAGGAAAACAACGTTTTTAATCAGTCAGATTTATATGGGTGATTAATAACACATATTTATGCCATGTGACAAACTAAAAACACAAATTTAATTTCACTTTACACGGTCTTTAAACTTAAAATAAATTTCTTTAAACTTAAAATAAAATTCCATTCTTACCACCTAAAACATTTGTATTTAATGACAAAAACAACAACAACAACAAACAATACACAACAATATATGATTTCATTCTTCAGTGAAAATAAGGAATCACTCATTTTGATTGGGGTTAGTTTTAATTAGTATGATCATTAATTGAGGTTGGTTTTACGTAGTAGGAGACGTTTTATACTTACTTATAAAATACTTTACCTTTTTTATAGTCTGTGGAAGAAGCTTAAACACATGTGCAACAAATAGAAAATAACAAATAGCATATAGCGCTGTATGAATAAAGAATTTATGTAGGAACCTCCCTGCTCCCCCTCTCTCTCTTCCCCTCTGCACCTCTAATTGACAGCAGCTGTGATCAATCAACTCTACCTCAGGAGGACTATAAGAAGCTGCAGAAGCCATCCTACAGGCGCTGGGACATTGGCCTGCTCACGGTAGTGTCAAGTTCTAGCCTTTTGTGTCAGCATTACTAGAGAAGTAATTCTTGTCTTGTTGCCTTCTCTCTCAGAGCCTTGGACCTTATTGTCTGCCTGCCCTGCTGGAATCTATCTGCAAGTCTTCAAGCCTCTTGGAACTCCACAGCTGCTGGGCCTTCCACCACTCGCCACTCTCTCATACATCTTGGTTTACTCATCAGACTGTTTCCTCTGTGCCTTGCTCCTCCACATTCTCAGTAAGACAGATCCCTCTTCTGAATATTCCTCATCTCCTACTGGCCACTAACCCCCTCGTCCATTCCCTAGGTTTTTGCTGAATTCAAGATACTGTCTTTTCACTCCTGTAAATAAACACCATTAAACTTTTAATTGTGTCCTCGTTATCTGTTCAGTCCTAATCTTTCATCTGGGGTACATCATTATTATAACAGAATGTCCCAGCCACACCAAGTACCCTCGAAAGATCTAGGCGCTGAACAGTTCCAGCTCACACTACAAACTATGTTTCAGAAAATTGAAAAGAATGAGGCCACACTGGAACGTTTACTAGCTGTTCAACAAAGCAATCAATCCAACCTTCAAGAACTCGGCAGCCTGACGTACTCCCTGAAACAAGAGGTAGCTCAACTCCAGCCATCAGGCACAACATCTACTTCAGAGGTCAGTCACGCCAGCTTAATTCCTCCCCAAGCCACCCTGGAACAGAATTTAAAACCAGCCGAGCTTTTCAGTGGTGATCCTAAGTTGTGTGCAGGTTTCATTTTACAGTGTGAGCTAACTTTTCAAAGAGCTCCCAATCTCTATGCTACCGATGTCGCTAAAGTCTCATTTTTTACTACACATCTTAAGGGAGAGGCGTTACGTTGGGCTCAGGCTTACTTAACTACTCATTCACTACATACCATAACGTTTTCCTTGTTTTTAGACGAATTCACACGAGTGTTTGATCAACCTCTTCAACAAACTGAAGCTGTAAAACGGCTACTCACCCTCCGTCAAAAGGGACGCTCGGTGACTGAACACGCCCTCGAGTTCCGGATCACGGCTGCCCGAACCGGATGGGATGAACTCGCCCTCAGAGGTACTTTTCTTCATTCTCTCTCTAACCCCATCAGGGACCGGTTAGCAGCGCTTGAAGAGCCCCAGAGTTTGGACGAGCTGATTCACCTCGTCACACGTATCGACAATCAGCTGCAGGAGAGAAAGTGGGAGAAGGACTATGACTCCCAGCATCCCTCCACTTCCGGTTTCCGCCCAACATCACAGCGATCAGCCGCCCCCAGTTACAACTACAAGTCCCAGAATGCAGCATTCTCATATTTTCACCCCCCGTCACACAAATCACAGCTGCCCGCACTGGAATTCAGGTCTTCACCCCAACCAGAACCCATGCAGTTGGGTCGAGCTCGCCTCTCCCCAGAGGAGAGAAGACGTAGAATGATGAATAAAGCCTGTATCTATTGTGGGGAAAAAGGACATTTTATTGCTCGCTGTCCACAGTTGGGAAACTGCTCTGCTCACCAATAGGGCAGGAGATATCAGTGAGAAACTTTTCTTTTTCTTCTCCTGTGTCACGATTTGAGTTAAAATCTACTATTATCACGGACCAGCATAAGCACCCTGTGTTAGCACTTGTTGATTCCGAGGCAGAGCAAAACCTCATCAGTCAAGATCTGGTAGATCTCCTATTCATTCCCACCCAACAACTATCGGTCCCGCTGTCTATGTCTGACATTACAGGTCAAAGATTTGCCTCGGTACAGAGGAAGACTCTACTGTTACATCTTCTAATCTCTGGTAACCATCATGAACATAGTGTATTTTTTGTATTCGACTCACCTAAACCACAACTGATCTTAGGCTACCCTTGGCTTAAAGAACACAATCCCGTGATGAACTGGTATAGTAACAGAATTGAACAATGGAGTCCACACTGCCTTAGGAACTGTATGAGAACTGCAGTTCCAGCCTCTGCTAAACACTTTGAGACTCCTGAGCCCATTGATTATCTCTTATCCCTGCTGCTTATCATGATCTTGCCCCCGTATTTAACAAACAGAAGGCTCTATCCCTACCACCTCACCGTCCTTACGATTGCGCTATTGACTTACTACCTGGGGCTCCTCTTCCTTCCAGTCGTCTCTACAATTTATCCGGTCCTGAGAGTGAGTCTATGAAAGAATATATTTCTGAATCATTGGACTCTGGGATAATTCGTCCCTCCACTTCACCAGTTGGGGCGGGGTTCTTTTTTGTAGCAAAGAAAGATAAGACCCTGCGCCCCTGTATTGATTATAGAGGACTTAATCAAATCACTATCAAAAATAAATATCCCTTACCACGTATTGACTCCATTCACGAACAACTCCACCTAGCCAAGATCTTCTCAAAACTGGATCTCCGTAACGCTTACCATCTCGTTAGAATCAAAGAAGGGGATGAGTGGAAGACGGCTTTTAAGACCCCATTGGGGCATTTTGAATACTTAGTCATGCCTTTCGGACTCACTAATGCCCCCGCTGTATTTCAAGCTCTGATCAACGATGTTCTGAGGGATTTTCTGAATGTTTTCGTGTTCGTTTATTTGAATGACATTTTAATCTACTCACAGGATGAGGATCAACACATTCATCACGTCAGAATGGTTCTTCAATGTTTGTATGAAAACCAACTATTTGTCAAGGCTGAAAAATGTGTTTTTCATGTCAAGTCTGTTTCTTTTCTGGGTTTCATATTCGAGGAGGGACGTTATCGCACGGATCCAGCTAAAACCAAGGCAGTGGTGGAATGGCCAACTCCTGAGACACGCAAGCAGCTGCAACGATTCCTGGGCTTTGCCAATTTCTACCGGAGGTTCATTAAAAACTACAGCCGGATCGCTGCCCCACTTACTCAATTAACCTCCACGTTACGGACATTTAAATGGACTTCTGAGGCCGAGACTGCTTTTGGTAAGATAAAGGACTTATTTTCTTCTGCACCCATTCTGTGCCATCCTGACCCTGAGAGACAATTTATATTGGAGGTTGATGCTTCAGACACTGGTGTAGGAGCAGTCTTATCTCAGAAATCGTCCAACAGACTACACCCGTGTGCTTTTTTTCTCGACGCCTCTCCTCTGCCGAGCAAAATTACGATGTAGGGGATCGTGAGTTACTTGCCATAAAACTGGCTCTAGAGGAATGGCGACACTGGCTCGAGGGTACAGCCATCCCCTTTCTCATATGGACGGACCACAAAAATCTGACTTACCTCCGTGAGGCCAAGAGGTTGAATCCCAGACAGGCTAGGTGGTCATTATTTTTCACCCGATTTAACTTTGTTCTGACCTACAGGCCCGGCTCCAAGAACGTTAAACCTGACGCCCTTTCTCGTCAGTTCTCTCCTCCTGAGGACATGGTTCAGGAAGTGACTGTCTTACCCCCATCATGTGTGGTCGGCGCCTGGACCTGGTCAATTGAGAAAGACATCATCGAAGCCCAACGGTCAGAACCAGATCCAGGAACAGGTCCTGCTGGCACACTGTTCGTTCCCACATGCACCAGTGCTAAGGTACTAAATTGGCTTCACACTCACAAGACCGCCTGCCACCCTGGTACCACACGCATGCTTGCTCTCACTAAACGACACTTTTGTTGGCCATCTATGACCGACGATGTGAGGGATTTTGTGGCCGGTTGTCCCACTTGTGCAAGGAATAAGACGGGCAATCAACCCCCTGCAGGCAAACTTCAGCCATTGCCCATACCCAGTCGTCCATGGTCCCATATCTGTCTCGATTTTGTCACTGGTTTGCTACCCTCTGATGGAAACTCTGTCATTCTCACTGTCATTGATAGATTCTCCAAGGCAGCTCATTTTATCCCGTTGCCTAAACTACCATTTGCTTTCGAGACTGCCAAACTGTTGGTCCAACATGTCTTCCGAGTCCATGGCATACCTTCGGATGTTGTCTCTGACAGGGGTCCCCAATTCATCTCTCAGGTATGGAAGTGTTTTTGTAACGCCTTGGGGGCCTCTGTCAGTCTCACTTCAGGGTACCACCCGCAGTCCAATGGCCAGGCCGAACGCGCCAACCAAGAGATGGAGGCCATGCTCAGGTGTATGGTGGAGGACAACCCCTCCACATGGAGTCAGCACCTTATATGGGTGGAATACGCTCATAACACGCACACCTCCTCTGCCACTGGTATGACACCCTTTGAGTCTTCTCTAGGTTACACCCCACCTTTGTTCCCTAGCCAAGAAGGCAATGTGGCTCTTCCTTCGGTCCAACATCATTTTCGGAGATGCCGTCGGATCTGGCGACAAACCAAGCTTGCTCTTCAACGCTCGGCTGCCAAGAATAAGGAGCTGGCCGATCAGCATCGCTCTGGTACTCCGTCTTACCAGGTGGATCAGAAGGTCTGGTTGTCCACTCAACACATCCAACTCAAGGACACCCCACGTAAGTTGGCCCCTCGTTTCATCGGGCCCTTCCCCATCACTCGAGTCATCGGTCCCACGGCAGTCAGGCTGCGGTTGCCTGCTTCCATGCGGATCCACCCCACCTTCCACGTGTCCCAGATCAAGCCTTTCTCGGAGAGCCCTTTGCACCCTCCTGCCGTCCTCCCTCCGCCTCCCCGTCTCATCGATAATCATCCGGCCTTTACGGTCCGCCGTATCTTGGACGTCCGACGGCGGGGCCGGGATTTCCAGTACCTGGTCGACTGGGAGGGTTACGGTCCTGAAGAGCGCTCCTGGATTCCGAGGTCCTTCATCCTGGACCCTAGCCTCATCACCTCCTTCTTCAGGGCTCACCCTGAGAAACGTTTCCGATCGCCTGGAGGCGATCCTTGAGGGGGGGTAATGTAGGAACCTCCCTGCTCCCTCTCTCTCTCTTCCCCTCTGCACCTCTAATTGACAGCAGCTGTGATCAATCAACTACCTCAGGAGGACTATAAGAAGCTGCAGAAGCCATCCTACAGGGGCTGGGACATTGGCCTGCTCACGGTAGTGTCAAGTTCTAGCCTTTTGTGTCAGCATTACTAGAGAAGTAATTCTTGTCTTGTTGCCTTCTCTCTCAGAGCCTTGGACCTTATTGTCTGCCTGCCCTGCTGGAATCTATCTGCAAGCCTTCAAGCCTCTTGGAACTCCACAGCTGCTGGGCCTTCCACCACTTGCCACTCTCTCATACATCTTGGTTTACTCATCAGACTGTTTCCTCTGTGCCTTGCTCCTCCACATTCTCAGTAAGACAGATCCCTCTTCTGAATATTCCTCATCTCCTACTGGCCACTAACCCCCTCGTCCATTCCCCAGGTTTTTGCTGAATTCAAGATACTGTCTTTTCACTCCTGTAAATAAACACCATTAAACTTTTAATTGTGTCCTGGTTATCTGTTCAGTCCTAATCTTTCATCTGGGGTACATCATTATTATAACAATTTACAATTTAACATGTGGTTCATGTGCCCAAAATAAGTCCAGTCTAGTCGAATCAGTCGTGATAAAAATTTAGAACCACCACATTTCAAATCAACCTTTTGATTAGCTCCACTTCAGCGCGTCCCCATTTTGTGGATCTGTTAAACACACATTTCAAACAGGAGAAAAATAAACATTTGTTTATTAAACGATATATACAAAAGCAATGTGGTTTGTAGGCTTCTGATTTATCCTACTTTTTCTAAAACAGTACAATGTGTCAATTTTCTTTTAATGTGGTTGTCTTAGATGATCCTTTAAACACATTAGGCTTATGATTGGTTGGTTGTGGTTTGTTTTGAATATAAAAATCTAAGAAGTTATTTTTGTATAACTAATGATCTAATCATTGTATGAGCTGTTTTCCCATTTATGAGTTATCATTATTGTCTCTAGCGTTTTACTCCTTATTACTACTAGTCATTTCTAGGAACAGTTTTCTAGGAACAGTCTTCAACTTCCCCCCTTTGAAACTGTAGTCTGTTTCACCTAAGTTTATGGGTTATAATTTACTAAGACACAGTCTGAAAAAGAGGCAGGTAATCCAGCAAACCCACGTCAGTTCTAATCTACATGTGTTATGCTGTGTGTGTGGCACATGTCTTAAAAGTGAGTCTATGCGAGTGTTTATTATCAAAAGCAATCCGCAGTTTCGACCATGACACCAAGATCACTGGATGACCACCACGTATCCAGCAACCAAAAAATCAGAGGCTCAAAATGCAAAACTCAGATGCTGTAATGACCTATTTTAGTTGCTAGCTTTGGTGAAGGCTACTTGTTATGTGTTCTGTGGGCACAGCCAGACTCACCTCCCCGTTCCACAGACCACTGTCTTCTCAGGCTGCTTTGAGAAGAAAAAAATAAAAATAGCAATGTAAATATTAAAAGCCAGGTTCAAAAATAATCATATGATAGCCAGTTCTATTTTGGGACATAGCATTTATCTTTAAAAGATCCTGATTTGCACAATGGAAATAGCTCCTAAAAGGAAAACAGCTCTTAAAATCTAAAAAAAAAACATTTTAAACTTAATTTGACCTATTTATATTGCTTAATTAAATCACTAAGAATGATAGAAAGCTTTAAAGTGAAACTAATCCCAAATTTAACTTTTTTTAGCTTATAAACTCCCTAAAATGTGTTTAAAATGTTTCAGAGCACTATTTCTGTGTTAATTTTCATGTATTTGTGCGTATTAGTTAAAATCGGCAATATTTGGTCTAAAAACGTGTTTATGGTAGCTCAATGGGTTGAACAGAGGTCACTGCACACTGTTTTTGTTGTTGGTCAAGACTGTACACTCTGACGTGTCTTGTACACTCTGACGTCACATGCTCTGCTGCATGAATATAAAACTGAAGCCACTCCCCCGAGAAGGTCACTCCCCCTGCAGAGCTCAGGGCGGAGTTGTTGGATCAGAGATTAGCAACATAGCATTAGCATAGAAGAGCCACGATGTTCCAAGAATAGCTCTTCAAACTGATGTTCACCCACCCTTACACCATCAGCTTACAATCCGTTTGGAGGTGAGTACCATTTTACACCTTTCATTCCATAATGTATCTTTTGAGTATATGACGCGTTTCTTCATGTGCTGTGTTTGCGGCCTGCAACGTTGCTTTGGTGTGGCCCCACATAAGGTCTGGCGTTTTCATCTGTTGCTGTTGTCTGAACGATGGAGACTAGCTGGCGCTAATTTTAGCTGTTGTAGGCTACTGGTTAACGGTGCTGTGCGAATTTCTGTTCCCCCGTGAGAATCTGTTCCCCCTGTGTCGGGATCCGACCGTGAGGCGCATCTGAGTTCTCTCAGTGAAACGAGTCCACACTATCGTGTCACGGTTATAACTCATTTTAATCGACAGCTCCTGGTGATAAATAAATAAATATAAAACCTCCACTAAATAAATAAACCTCGTCTTGTGTGGGGTGTAGATTTTTTTGCTGCAAAAAATGTTGTGGATCAAGGTATTTGTAAAATAATAATAATAATCTGTGCAGCAGTATTTATTTTGCACTGGGTCATCTGTTTGACAGATCAACAAAGTCATGGAACAGTAATGTTTCTCAAAGTTTTTTTGTAAGGTGATTAAAAATGTGTTGTTTTTTTTAGCTCCATGAGGTGTTCCACATCCAGGGTATCTGAGCCGTGCAGCAGTCCCAACACTCGATACCACCTTCAGGATGCTCCACCCGCATGATGCTCCACCTGCCAGCCAGATACAAACACCAAGGTCTCAGCTGCAACCAACATTGTCGTGGATGGAGGTCTCAAGAGATGACGCAGCTCTGGCCGAGACTCTGCATCATCTTCCGCTGAATTTGAAATACATGTCACACATTTGGCACTTCGCATCTGGTTCTGTGAACTTCTTTTAGAATAGGATACCCTTTATGTAAATTACTATGTACTTGTGTTAAATTATTATTTATGTTTTCTTCTAACCCTGTGTGGACTGGGCACCTGGGTGGTCTGTAACACAGGTGTACACACCCACCTGTTCACATCTGGCCATAACCTATGTCAGAAAGGGATTTTTTTATAAGTCATAAATTCAAGTACAGGAAACTTTTAAATTTTAACGTTTAAAAATTTATGCTTCCTATAACTTTTTTAATAATGTACAATTTGGATTACTCTAATTGATTATTGCACTTTGTTTCTTTTGTTTTACAATATTTAATATTGGCACACCTGAAACAATTATAATTTATATTAAATTTAAACATTACTTTGTAAAAATTGCTGCTGTAAACATGTTTATTAAATGTTTGTTTAAATTATGCATGCATCTGAGAGAAATTTAATTTCAATTCTGTGTATGTTCTGTACATATTGCAGTTTGGACAATAAAGTTGACTTTGAATTTTGACTGATGTATGATTTGGAAATTTATTTATCAATACAGTACAGAGGTCTAGTGTTGACAGAACAATGAGCTTCATAATTGATTATGTTGACTATGAGCAGTCCATTTTAACACATTTACTATATAAAAATTAATTTTAACTGAATGTGGAGTGCAGCATGTATATCGTTTAGTATTTTTACTCATTTTTTATCATTTGATACATGTTTGTGTGCTTTTACTGGTAAGAGTAATGCATACCCATAGTAATTCACATCACAGGAGAAAAGCTTTTAAGACAATAAAATGCACAGTGTATTCAAGACCAGGTTTATTTGTGTGTTTTATAATATATAGTATATTTATTAGGGCTTTAGGAAGTACTAAATAATTCATAATTATACCCTTGGCGTCTCCCTACAACACACGTTTTCTACAGGTGAGAGGAAGCTGCAGTGACCACAGGTGCACCTTTTGAAAGGTCTTTTATTTATTGCTTTACAATTTGGATTGAGATAGTTGAAAATTATTTAAAAAAAGATAAATTGTTACTGCTTTGAACATTAGCCTATGTTGCTAATATAAATTTACCACTCAGATGCTGGACCCGTTCGGTCCACACCACCAGATTCTTGCACAAGAGCGTCAGTGCCTGTAGCCAGCAGCTCGAACTGATAAGGCTCAGGACCTGTGGCTCTCTGCTCCAAGTCTCCCTCAGTTTCTGGTGAGGGAGGTGGAGAAAAGACCTGTGTCGCTGTGTTCACTGTCCATGTTGCATATGCAAATGCTAGCTGCATGTCACGGTCCTGGCCACACCCACCTACTCGCTCTAACCCCACCTCCTCTCCTCCTTTAGGCGGTGCCTCCACAGTCTATCGGAACGCCCATTTTGGTGAATTTTTTGAATCTGGACTGGGGGAGGAGTTAAAGACCCAGAGGCCGTGTATTGACACTTTAATTTCTATTTGATCCTACAGTACTTTCTTTTGGCCACTACGGGTCTCTACAGGAGTTTTGACGTTTTTTTCTTTCCGGGGTCAAAGTGCAACGTTCACTCTGAAGACACGTCTGACTTGGATTTTTCTCCGCATTCATCTAAAAGATATTTACTAAAATCGGTAAGCAAATTTCTCAGCGTTTGTTCGCAGTGAAAACAAAAATTTGAAGCGTCCGGTTTTTACAGAATGACTACCTATTTAGGGATTTTAGACGGGTGACGAAGTTTCGTAGCAACGTTAGTGTCCAGTGGGCTGCAATTGTCGACCCAAAAAAGTAATTTTAGCTGATTAAAGTCGGATAGTTTTGCCTTTAGATATTCAATACAAGAAACGTGATCATGCCCGCTTGGTTTTAGCGAAATAATTTGGACTTTTTATCGTTAAAAAGTGCTAATAAACGGCCCGCTAGCCATTAGCTGCGCTAACGCCAAATTCAATGCAAAATGTTCAAAGTTTTAGTTTGTTAAGCTTTAAAACTGAAACTGTTTGGACCAGAATTTTGTAAAAGAGATCGATCGATTAGCCAAACGTTAGTAAACGATTCGGTTACATTTGTATGGTTGAAATGTGCATGCAAATATTTCATTTTAAATTAAAAATTCTAGTTAGCTCTCCTGCTGACTTCAGTGTTTCCGGATGCATTTTCAGAGATTTTATCCCGTTATAATTGTTTCATAAGTGCAGAAAAATACATCGATTAACGTTTTATGTGTATCATTTAGTCATGTTTTAAATGGAGAGTGCTAGTAGCTTAAATCAGTGTTATTATCTTTGTTTTTTCTTTGTAGGAGACGATACCTCCAGCCCCCAAAATTTTCCTGGACGAGCTGCCTGCTGTCAGCACAGGTTTCATCTTGTAAGTTAGTAATCATTTAATTTCTCAGAAATCTGGTTGTAGTATTTATCTGGCAACATTCTAGGCTCGGAGCGATTTTTATATAATGCTTTTTTGTAGTTTTTTTTCTTTAATAGAGATTTATAAAGTTGACCTTGTGACCAGAAAGTCAGCTCAAAATACCTCAGTTATATTTTTACACATACAGAGAGAGAAAGATAAACACAGAGATAGATAGGCCTGCAGACAGGCACAACAAAAAAATGCACACACATTCCTAAGAACACACAGAAGGCAGATGGACGAATCGCAACTTAGGGGCCCGCAGAGAAGCACAACAACGACACATATTTTTAGGCCCCACAGAGAAAAACAGACAAACACAACTTCAACAGGACGCGTCTAAAAAGAAAAATGTCCTATGTTTGGCCCTATGTTTGGCAGAAATCTCACTTGTTTTGGATGTTTTGACCCAGCCTGAAACTAGTTTTCGTACCTTACCGCTGTACATCAGCAAATAATTTATAGCACCTTCCGCCGTGCCAAGCAAACAAATTTTAAGTATTTTCACGCCGTACTTTAAGCAAACCAACAGTCCCTTCACGACGGACATCAGCAAATAGTTTATAGCACCTTCGCGCCGTGCAAAGCAAACAAATTTTAAGTACCTTCACGCCGTACTTTAAGCAAACCATTCACCTACATGCCGTGCGTCAGCAAACAAAACAGCACATTCTGCCATACTAAGCAATATTTCTTATAACTCACTTCTTGCAGATTTGTGTGGTGATCGACTGGATCTCCGTCAAACTGTCCCCTCGATGGTCCTTTTCAACGCTGGCCAGGCGGAGGTAAACGTCCACCCCCCAAGACTTACCCGGACTTTCTGAGAACCGCCGTGCGCACGGGCTTGCAGCGGACCCCGGAGTACATCAGAGGGACAGATATGAGGAAATCCCGGTCAGGGAACCAATAAATGATGGGGTTTTTCCATCATCTTTAACTTTACCTTAAAAAGAACCACACAAGAAATACAAGAGTAAGTTCTAAGAAGCAGACTTGCAAATGGGAGATCACTTCAAACTCGCTTGGAGCCAGGCTCAAACGTGTTTGAAGCAAGTCCGAAGTGGTCAGTGCGTGCTCGGCTTTTATTCTCTAAAAAGTAGGACAATGATGAGCAACAGGAAGGCAGGCTCAGATAGCACATGGAAAACGTGGCAGTGTTCAAAACAAACAATAACGTAATGCTAAAACTTTATCTGTGATTAAACCAGAGGTGGCCGCCACTAGAGGGCGCTAGGGGCGCCGCCCCTCCTTGGAACTGAAGCTCTTCTTCTTCACCATTTGAAGATTAATTTTTTTTTATAAAAGTGAAATAATAAAATAAAAATATTTCGAAATGCATGCATATATGTCTTTAGTTGTGTAGGATAAATATTTTATGAGTAATGATTGTTTGTTTCAAAAAACGTTTTCTGATTGTGACGTACTTCCGGTTCCCCGCTGCCAAATACTGGGCGCCGCCTGCGGCCTTTTCCATTGAATCTAATTATAACTAGCGGCTGCTAGCGGCCGTATTTTATGTCCCATCTGTCCAAAACTGTTGGACTGTACAGGTCGCATTTTCCGTCGCCCTCGAGCCTGGACTCGTCTCTTATCGCCACGGATCACCATCGCTTCCGGTTCGAGCCAGGAGGGAGGGGGAGTGGGGGGACCATCTCTGTTTACAGTCAGAGCTGATCACACGGCCAACTAGCGACGTTGAAACAGCAGTAATTATTAATGGTGCCTTTCTACACAGGTAAGCAAGTAATAATTGTGAGTTATACATCTCTAAGCGCACATGAGCAAAGTTTGAGCTGTTCTCATCTGTGTGCTGACGTGGTGTCGTGTGTTGCTGACAGTCACACAGTTAGCTACTAGCTGTGCTTATGAATGTTGTGGTGTTTCTTTATCTAATGCTTATTACTATTCCTGACTGATATGGCTCTCAACTAGATGTTACAAAAGTGTTTTTTAAACACCCTGATGCATGCTCAATAATCCAGGTAGAAAAATCTAAAAAAGCTAAGTCTGGTCCTCTGGACATGAATGTCCAAAGGACCAGACTTAGCTTTTTTAGTGTTTTCTAAACGTTATGTGTTTAATATTATGACTATCAGGTGTTTATATATTAATATTTTGATTATCAGATGTTCGTGTGTTAATATAATGATTGTCAGTTGTGTGTGTTAATGTTATGATTATCAGATGTTCATGGGTTGTGCTAATATTATGAATATCAGATGTTCATGTGTTAATGTTATGATTATCAGATGTTCATGTTTTTAACTCAAGCTTGTGTACAAAAGTTGAGCTGAAGTCAAACCTGTTAATTATCAGACAATATAAACTTTTATATTCAGCGTTATTTACATAGCCCCTGATGCTAATGCTAATGACGCCCAGAGAGAGATTCACGACTTACTCACCTCGCTGCAGTGTAAATATCCTGAGGGGCTTTTCATTGTCTGCGGGGACGTCAATCACGTGGATCTCCAGGTGTCCCTCCCAGCCTTCAATAAGAACGTCTTCGCAGCCACGAGAGGAGATAAAACACTCGACCAAGTCTTCACAAATGTAAAGGGGGCATACACGGCGAAGACACGCCCAGCGCTCGGATCTTCAGACCACGACTCTCTGATTCTGGCGCCAAGAGAACTCCCTCCACTCAGGCGCCGGAAGCCGGAACAAAGAGAAATAACAATCTGGCCTCAAGATAGTTCCCCCATGTTGAGAGACTGTTTTGAGAGGACAAACTGGTCTGTTTTCAGAGAAGCAGCCACTGATGGTAGTTCAGTGGACATGGAATTGTACGCTTCCTCAGTCCTGGGTTACATCAGTACATGCTCTGAAAATGTATCCATAAAAAAATATGTGAAATCCTACCCGAACCGGAAACCCTGGTTAAATAAAGAAGTTCACGCCTTGCTAGCAGCCAGAGACACTGCATTCAAGTCAGGAGATAAAGTGGAACTGAGAAAGAGCAGGAATGAACTGAAGGATGGCATTAAGAAGGCCAAGGCCACGTATGCACAGAGGATCGAGGGACAGTTCACCTCACAAGACCCACGGAGCATGTGGAAGGGTATTAAATGCATAACAGATTACAAAGGCAAAAACAAACAATGCCCCAGGGACCCATCTCTGCCTGATGCCCTCAATAAGTTTTATGCACGTTTTGATGATCCAAACAGACCTGCTAGCACCAGACTCACCTCATCACCAGATGAAGAGCATCTCAGGGTGTCCGCAGCAGAAGTGAGAGGCAGTCTCAGAAAGATTAATCCTCATAAAGCAACCGGACCAGACAACATCCCAGGGAAAGTTCTGAAGGAATGTGCGGACCAGCTCTGTGAGGTGCTGGCTGACATCTTCACCACCTCACTTGCACTGGAGTCAGTTCCCACCTGCCTGAAGACCGCGACCATCATCCCAGTCCCAAAGAGCTCCACAGTGACTGGTCTGAATGACTATAGACCGGTGGCCCTCACCCCGATAGTCGCTAAATGTTTTGAGAAACTGGTCATGTCCCACATCAAGGCAACCGTCAACATCAATGAGGACCCTCATCAATACGCATACCGTGAGAACCGATCAACAGAGGACGCCATTTCTTCCGTGGTCCACACTGCTCTCACCCACCTGGATCAGAAGGACTCATACGTGCGTCTGCTCTTTGTGGACTTCACATCTGCCTTCAACACCATGATCCCCCAAACTCTGATAGACAAACTATCTACACTTGGACTAAGCCCCTCTATTTGTAACTGGATACTAGACTTCTTAACAGACAGACCACAGTCCGTGAAGATCCACAACTTCTCCTCCTCCACCATAACCCTCAGCACTGGCTCTCCTCAGGGATGTGTGCTGAGCCCCCTTCTGTTCACTCTGCTCACATATGATTGTACAGCCACACTTCCAGGCTGTCATATTGTTAAGTTTGCAGATGATACAGCGGTGGTGGGATGCATCACAAACAATGATGAGTCCAGCTACAGACAGGAGGTGGAACACCTGGAGAGCTGGTGCAAAGAGAATAATCTTCACATGAATGTGAAGAAGACAAAGGAGATGATTGTGGACTTCAGAAGGAACAAACACACCCATGCCCCACTGATAATAGGTGGGTCTGCAGTGGAAGTGGTCTCCAGCTACAAATACCTGGGTGTACACATGAATGATAACCTCAGCTGGAGCAACAACACCACCAGCCTGATCAAGAAAGGTCATCAGAGACTCTACTTCCTCAGACGGCTGAGACGAGCCGGTCTGAGCAGCCCAGTTCTCACCTCGTTCTACAGGTGTGCAGTGGAGAGCATCGTGTGCTCCAGCATCAACGTGTGGCATGGAGGCTGCACAGTTGAAGAAAGAAAAGCTCTGCAGAGAGTGGTGAAGGCTGCACAGAAGTCTGTTGGAGTCAGTCTCCCCACCATCACAGACATTTACACCTCTAGATGCAGGAAAAGAGCCACCTGTATCATGAAAGACCTCACTCATCCAGCACACTCACTCTTTGCCCCACTCCCCTCAGGACGGAGGTTGAGGAGCATCAAGTGTAGAACCACTAGACTGAGGAACAGCTTCTACCCTGAGGCTGTTAGACTCATGAATAAATAAAAATAAAATTAAAATAAACACTGCAAAATATCACATCATGGTGATGCTGATATGTTTTCTTGTTGCTGTGTTCATCTGTGACCATCTGTGACCATCTGCTCATACAAACTCATGTTCGTGCTGCTGTTTATTCCCACTATATTAGGCTTAGTGTATTACTAGTTGATGTTTTTCTTAGTTAGTTCTCGATGTTATTACTGTTTTTCTCTTTCATTTGTTGTTGGATGTAACTGGGACCTCGTGTACATAATCTCGTTTTCATCTCATGTACCACATGCGGTGCAAATGACAATAAAGACTCTCTGACTCTGACTCTGACTCTCTGATATTCACCAGATGTCTGCTATATCAATCAATCACCTTTATTTTTCCAGTTAGAGTCAGTTGAGATGGAGATCTCTTTTACAAGGGTGACCTGGTCAAGTGGTCAGCAGCACACGTCACATGGTAATTGACAATAAGCATTTGCATTTACCAAAAAAGATGGTTTTATGAACCTGTTTGTAGCAGCCCTTAAACATTTTTCTTCCACTGTACAGGAGGACATGGCAGGAGGTGATGATGAGTGGATCCTCTGGTCCAGCCTGGATGTTTCTGAGAAGTGGAGTCGCCACTGCACGGTACCCAAATACTGTAATAATACCAGTGGTGGAGAAAGTACTCAAACACTGTACTTAAGTAAAAGTACAAATAAACAGACAAAAATTTACTCTAGTAAAAGTAGAAGTACCATATTAATATTTTTACTTAAGTAAAAGTAAATAAGTACTTGCTTTTAAAAATACTTAAAGTATTAAAGTAAAAGTACTTGCTGAATGTATTAACTAATGCAATGGTCTACAATACCATTAAGTGTGCGTACTGTATGCATATTTTCTGAAATACATTAATAGTGTTGAGCCATTTTAATGAACAATGCTGCAGATAATGCATGTTTTTATTGTGTTTACTCTGTGACACAGTTCACACTTGGACTTTTGATTCTGTGTGTCAGAATTTCAGTGATGAGTTAAATACCATTAAGCAAAATAAGAAAGAGGAATGATTATACCTTTGAAAGTTTTTATTTAACACAAAATAAAACCAATGTGTCATTTTAACTGCAGTAAACACATTTAAGTAAAAGTTGTCTGTTTGAAAAAAGGAGCATTAGACACAACTAACAAAGGAATAGATCACTTCAACTAGTTTGTCATCAACTCTAGTTAAAATATTGTCTAGTCAATCTTGTAATGGATCAACAATGAACAATACTTTAACTTCCTGACAACATTTTCAAAACTTGGTCCTGAGTGTCGAGACATTTGGAGAAATCTCTTGTCTCCTAACATCCCATGAACTGACACATTTTAATATTGCAGCAAGAATTTCTTGTTCAAGTTCAGAAGAAGTTGGTTTTCAAAGTTTTTGAGTCCATGTCTGGCTCTTTAGGGAGAGAGAATCTGTCCTGCTGTACTGAACAGTCTTTCAATAGTCTTTCAATAATAGTCTTTCACTTTTGTGTTGTTGTTATTTCTTCACAGCTCACATCGTGGACTTTCCTCATGGATGGACGTGTGTCCACTCTGTCCTGCCTCTGTCGTCCAGGACATCAGTCCTGCCTGTCTCTGGTGTCCTTCCATCTGCCTCCATCCATCACCTGTGTCAACACCTTCTGCATGTATGACTGCTGCAAAAACAAACAAAAAAACACCTGTTCTGATGGACAGAACTGCTCACATCAGGACCACACCACTGAGCCCACACCTGGCCTAAAATGCTCCCATCATTCATGGTTGAGCACTGGCTAAGCAGTTCCATCTGATCCAGGTTTGAACTTGAGAAAAACATCAGTGTCTACCTACACTTCAGTCAAAGTAAGGACATTTTGTTTCCTTGTTTCCTTTTTCTGCTGCTTCTAGCTTTTTTTAGAGTTCATGGACTTTTTCATGCACATGGACTGCACACAAACACAAACACCACATGGACTGCACTGGTTTCAAAAACATGATGGTTGCATGGATGTGATTTTCAGCTGATTTGGTGCTGATTCATGTCAATAAGCTGGTGCTGCTGCTGCTGCTGGATGGATGGATGGATGGATGAATGGATGGAAGTTCCTGCTGATTTGCTGGATTTTGATGTTAACAGCTCCTGCTCAAAGAGAAGTGTTCATGTTTCATGGTTGAACTCATTTGCAGATTATGGCTGAGAACTGTTCAGGAAGAGATTTGTACTGTACAGTATTTTGTATGCTTTGTCTGTGCTGGAAAAAACATTACAGTACTGTACCTGTACAGTACATGCTGTACTAGTTTGTATGTTTATGGATGAATGTGTGGTATAATGTGCTATCTAAGTGTTTGTAAATAATGTTGTGTGCATGTTTATGGCACAGGATGTCCGCTTGTTCAGTCTCATGCCGTTAAATGTGTGTGCGTCGCTCTGTTAACGGTATAGCCGCGACCTACGTCAGAAATGTGGACCTACGACAGGCACGTGTTTTTGGTCCGCGAGATACGGCAGAATCGACCTAAGTCACACTCGTAGGTCCGGATCCCTGACGTAACTCGAGGGTTCCCTGTATAGCCCCCCCTGGTGAAAATGTCACGAGCCGCCACTGGATTAAACATGATTAAACATGAGCTGGCCTAATCAGTGTTTTTGTTCTGTGTACAGGAAACAACTGTTTGTTCTCCTCAGATAAGTTTTGTTACATACAGAAAGACTTCCGGAGAAGCAAACTGGTTAATGATTCATCAGAATATATTAGAGTAATAAGTTTAATATGATAAATGTTTAATTTCCCTATCAACTCTGTGGATGTGTTGGTCGTGACTGACCATTTCACAAAGATGGCCCATGCTTTTCCTTGTCGAAACCAGACCGCCAAGCAGATTGCCAAGCAACTGTGGGACCGTATCTTCTGTGTCTATGGATTTCCTGAGCGCATTCATTCTGACCAGGGCCCCAGCTTTGAAAGTGAACTGGTATCTGAACTACTTCAACTGTCTGGTGCAGCCAAGTCACACACCACTGCTTATCATCCGATGGGCAATGGTGGTACAGAGCTGTTCAACCGAACTCTTGGCAATATGTTGCGAGCTCTCCCTCTTGGTGCCAAAACTAACTGGCCTCAACAGGTCCATACATTAACCTTTGCCTACAATGCAACTGTGCATGAGACTACTGGCTATGCACCATTCTACCTAATGTTTGGACGGATTCCAAGGCTTCCAGTTGATGTTATGTTTAAGTCTGTGTTACATGACCCTTTGGTGACAGATTTCAGCAGCTACTCCAAGACTTTGTTATCCTATCTTGCTGAGGCTGCTTAAATCGCCCAGCAACATACCACCAAGGAGCAGAAACATCAGGCTTGCCAGTACAACAAGAGAGTCAAAGGAGTTGCTCTTCATGTTGGTGATCGAATGTTGCTTGCAAATAAAGGAGAGCGTGGTAAAAAGAAACTGGCTGACAAATGGGATCCGGAGATGTACACAATTATTGAGGCAAATCCCAAGAACCATGTGTATAAAATCAAAGATGTCACAGGTCACTGCAAAGTTGTGCACCGGAACTTACTACTGGATGTAAACTTCCTCCCTATTCGTGATACACTAGCAGCTTCCCCTCAGAGTATCTCATTAAGTGATGATGACCTCAGTGACAGTATAGAAGCTGATGAGCTTTGCAATTTGGAAAGGGAGTCTTTTCATACACGTACATCCCGGTAGATTCAGTCTCAGGGGGGACCCCTGCAATGATGGAGCAATAATGGAGGATGAATTCAGTTTAAACATCTCTGACAAAATCAGTGTGTGCAATGGAGGTGACCGAGCAAACTGTCCGCACGATGACTCTGGTTTGTTTCAACCACCACCTGGCACAGCTCTAACTACTGGAGATCCCTCTGCCCATCTTGAAGAGAGCCTATCTATTGCTGACTCAGACATACAGCAGACTGAGGGTCGCTGTCATACTGATCTACAACCAAACTTGACTGGACACTCTTCCAACAGAGCTAAAGCCCCAGACAAAGTGCTTACCGGGGCTGGGAGGGTAGTCAAGCCAGTCGAAAGATTGATAGAAAACATGGTCCAGATACCTATTACAAGGTATTATTCGCCATTGAAAAAGGCATTGTCTGTAACATGAGAAGAGTTTTTTTTAAACGGCATGTACAACTAAATCTAAGTTTATGGCATTGTATGATATTCCTTATATAGAGGCCAAGTGTGTAGGGGTGTAGGCTGCACTCCCAGATTCCATAAGGGTTGGAGGCCTGATCAACCATCTAACTGCTTTTGATCTGTGTCACAGATAGTTTTTTAACTGAATTAAGAGAAGTTCTCTTTTGGTCGATAATTCTTGAAGAAATATGATTTTTGCCTTGTAAATTGTTAGTGCATGAGTGCCGTGGGAGTTGTGTAATTTTGATGAAGTCTAGGAGGGGTGGATGTAACAGGGTTGTTAATTGTTCGTTTTATATTTCACCAAAATCCTGTTTTGTTCCTTATTTTGTCATTCCTTTCATTTATTATTCCATCAATCCATCCATCTTCTTCCGCTTATCCGGGGTCGGGTCGCGGGGGTAGCAGCCTAAGTAGGAAGGCCCAGACTTCCCTCTCCCCAGCCACTTGGAGCAGCTCCTCTGGGGGAATCCCAAGTCATTCCCAGGCCAGCCGAGAAACAGTCCCTCCAGCGTATCCTGGGTCTTCCTCTGGGTCTCCTCCCGGTGGGACATGCCCGGAACACCTCACCAGGGAGGCGTCCAGGAGGCATCCTAACCAGATGCCCAAGCCACCTCAACTGGCTCCTCTCGATGTGGAGAAGCAGCGGCTCTACTCCGAGTCCCTCCCGGATGTCCAGCCACCCTGCGGAGAAAACTCATTTCAGCCGCTTGTATCCGAGATCTTGTTCTTTCGGTCATAACCCAAAGCTCATGACCATAGATGAGGGTAGGAACGTAGATCGATCGGTAAATTGAGAGCTTTCCCTTTTGACTCAGCTCTCTCTTCACCACGACAGACTGGTACAGCGCCCGCTTCACTACCGACGCTGCACCTATCCGCCTATCAATCTCACGATCCAGTTTTCCCTCATTCGTGAACAAGATCCCGAGATACTTAAACTCCTCCACTTGGGGCAGGACCTCCTCCCCAACCCGGAGGAGGTCATTTATTATTTTTAGTTTTAATTTGTGAGCTTTTATTTTGAAGTTCGTTACCCGTGGGATGCCACTTCCTGCCCCGCGCAACTCTCCTCAGATGCGGGTAGCAGAGCTGAGGAGAGGTAGGTTGCNGCGTATCCTGGGTCTTCCTCTGGGTCTCCTCCCGGTGGGACATGCCCGGAACACCTCACCAGGGAGGCGTCCAGGAGGCATCCTAACCAGATGCCCAAGCCACCTCAACTGGTTCCTCTCGATGTGGAGAAGCAGCGGCTCTACTCCGAGTCCCTCCCGGATGTCCAGCCACCCTGCGGAGAAAACTCATTTCAGCCGCTTGTATCCGAGATCTTGTTCTTTCGGTCATAACCCAAAGCTCATGACCATAGATGAGGGTAGGAACGTAGATCGATCGGTAAATTGAGAGCTTTCCCTTTTGACTCAGCTCTCTCTTCACCACGACAGACTGGTACAGCGCCCGCTTCACTACCGACGCTGCACCTATCCGCCTATCAATCTCACGATCCAGTTTTCCCTCATTCGTGAACAAGATCCCGAGATACTTAAACTCCTCCACTTGGGGCAGGACCTCCTCCCCAACCCGGAGGAGGTCATTTATTATTTTTAGTTTTAATTTGTGAGCTTTTATTTTGAAGTTCGTTACCCGTGGGATGCCACTTCCTGCCCCGCGCAACTCTCCTCAGATGCGGGTAGCAGAGCTGAGGAGAGGTAGGTTGCTAAAATGCTCTTGGTTAAACTAGCATAAAAGTTGTTGTAAACCTTATGAAAACGTATTTAAACATGACTGTAATGAAGTTTGAAGTTTAACACTTGGTTTGGGGTAATTTCTCTGGTCATATTGTGTACAGTCCGAGTTGTATAGCACTAAAAATGCAGGTTGCATTTTAACAGGTTCTCTCATAGATCCACCATTTTGTATCTGTTATAGGCTGTGACTGTGAGAACCAATGAGCTGTACTGACTGGTATTTGTGTACACAGGTATGTGAATGCATTTTTTTTTGTGTGTATTCCATAGATTTTGTGGATGTTCATGTGTATTTTGACATTTGAAGTTGCTTTTGGCTGAAAAAACAAAACAAAAAATGTTTTGTTTTGTTTTACAAGCAAGATCTTTGGAGTTAGGTGATCTGAGGAGGAATAGATGTGTTTTATTTTGTTTTATGTATACAGTTTATGTGGCTGCCTCAGACGCGGGTAGCAGAGCTGAGGAGAGGCTGTGACTGTGAGAACCAATGAGCTGTACTGACTGGTATTTGTGTACACAGGCAAATAAACCCCTCTTGTTCAACTGGCCATCGTTTGACCTTCATTGAGGAAAAAGAACACAACGCAGAGCCAAAAAGAGACCCGTCACGTAAACAGTAGTGATAATTGTAAACAGTAGTGATTAATGTAAACAGTGATTAATGTAAACAGTAATAAATGTACTGTTTACATTGATCACTACTTAGCATGAACTTTCTTGATTAATCACTACTGTTTTAAGTATCATTTTATACGTGATACACTACGAGAGGAAAAGATCAATGTGGTGTATTGTCCATTTGAGAATCTGTTTGCTGACATCTTAACCAAAGCTGCACCAAAAACTTCTGAAATTTAAAGGATGTTTTTTTGGACAATACATATTTGAAGGTAAAGAAGATGAGAACAAGGGAGGGTGTTATAATATGTTCTCATCTTAACTCGTCTTTGAGTTATTTTGTGTGATGTGTTCATGTTGTTCTAGTCACTTTTTGTTTATGTGCATGTTGTACTGCTGTTGTCCACTGGGGGGCAGTGAGAGCGAGTTCTTGTGTGCAAGCAGCACTGTTCTAACAAATAAAAGACTGAAGAAGTTGATAACATGAAACGTTAGCAATAAAAAGAAAACATAGCTCTCTGACGAAAAGAAGTGTGGTTTATTGACATGAGTACTGAACAAGAAAACACAAGTTGCCTTGGGAACACAGACACTGAAGGATGTAGAGCTAAAGAGCAGTTCAGTTCGAGCTCTTTTTTTGAAAAGCAGCATCAAACGGAAGTGACGTTACACCGGAAGCTGCTCACTTATGACGTCAGTGTTTGTTGTTGTGCTCCGTAGCTACGAGCTGAAGGCCTTTTCTCTCGACTGCTGCTCAAATGAGTTGAAGTGAACGTTCAATTGAGCTGTAACATCTGTAAATGTTGCTGACCGGAAGTGAACAGATGTGGAGACAGCGGCTCAAACAGCTGGAAGCAGAGGAAGAAGAAAAGTCTGAGGATTTTGGAAGTAGAGCTGCAGCTCAGGAACAAACGGAGCAAGACACATGTTAGATGCTGTTTTCAGTCCCAACCATCAACTGCATCTTTTAGGTTTGTGTCTTTATTCTTTCTCTCCAGTGACTTTGTTACAAGTTAGTAGCAGTTTTCTGGAAGATAAAGGAGTTACTTCTTACTCTCTGTGCTGATCCGAAACTAACAAAGAGTGAACGACTCAAGTGAACCGAGTTACTTTAGTGATTCATTAGACTGACTCAGATCCATAAAGTGAACCGAGTTACTTTAGTGATTCATTAGACTGACTCAGATCCATAAAGTGAACCGAGTTACTTTAGTGATTCATTAGACTGACTCAGATCCATAAAGTGAACCGAGTTACTTTAGTGATTCATTAGACTGACTCAGATCCATAAAGTGAACCGAGTTACTTTAGTGACTCATTAGACTGACCCAGATCCATAAAGTGAACCGAGTTACTTTAGTGATTCATTAGACTGACTCAGATCCATAAAGTGAACCGAGTTACTTTAGTGATTCATTAGACTGACTCAGATCCATAAAGTGAACCGAGTTACTTTAGTGATTCATTAGACTGACTCAGATCCATAAAGTGAACCGAGTTACTTTAGTGACTCATTAGACTGACTCAGATCCATAAAGTGAACCGAGTTACTTTAGTGATTCATTAGACTGACTCAGATCCATAAAGTGAACCGAGTTACTTTAGTGATTCATTAGACTGACTCAGATCCATAAAGTGAACCGAGTTACTTTAGTGATTCATTAGACTGACTCAGATCCATAAAGTGAACCGAGTTACTTTAGTGATTCATTAGACTGACTCAGATCCATAAAGTGAACCGAGTTACTTTAGTGATTCATTAGACTGACTCAGATCCATAAAGTGAACCGAGTTACTTTAGTGATTCATTAGACTGACCCAGATCCATAAAGTGAACCGAGTTACTTTAGTGATTCATTAGACTGACTCAGATCCATAAAGTGAACCGAGTTACTTTAGTGACTCATTAGACTGACTCAGATCCATAAAGAGAACCGAGTTACTTTAGTGATTCATTAGACTGAACCAGATCCATAAAGTGATCCGGGCTACTTTAGTGACTCATTAGATTGACCCTGATCAATAAAGTAAACCGGGTTACTTTAGTGACTCATTAGACTGACTCAGATCCATAAAGTGAACCGGGTTACTTTAGTGATTCATTAGATTGACCCTGATCCATAAAGTAAACCGGGTTACTTTAGTGAGTCATTAGACTGACTCAGATCCATGAAGTGAACCAAGTTACTTAAGTGATTCATTAGACTGAACCAGATCCATAAAGTGATCCGGGTTACTTTAGTGACTCATTAGATTGACTCTGATCCATAAAGTGAAACCGGGTTACTTTAGTGACTCATTAGACTGACTCAGATCCATAAAGTGAACCGGGTTACTTTAGTGACTCATTAGACTGACTCAGATCCATAAAGTGAACCGGGTTACTTTAGTGACTCATTAGACTGACTCAGATCCATAAAGTGAACCGGGTTACTTTAGTGACTCATTAGACTGACTCAGATCCATAAAGTGAACCGGGTTACTTTAGTGACTCATTAGACTGACTCAGATCCATAAAGTGAACCGGGTTACTTTAGTGACTCATTAGACTGACTCAGATCCATGAAGTGAACCAAGTTACTTAAGTGATTCATTAGACTGAACCAGATCCATAAAGTGATCCGGGTTACTTTAGTGACTCATTAGATTGACCCTGATCCATAAAGTAAACCGGGTTACTTTAGTGACTCATTAGACTGACTCAGATCCATGAAGTGAACCAAGTTACTTAAGTGATTCATTAGACTGAACCAGATCCATAAAGTGATCCGGGTTACTTTAGTGACTCATTAGATTGACCCTGATCCATAAAGTAAACCGGGTTACTTTAGTGACTCATTAGACTGACTCAGATCCATTAAGTGAACCGGGTTACTTTAGTGACTCATTAGATTGACTCTGATCCATAAAGTAAACCGGGTTACTTTAGTGAGTCATTAGACTGACTCAGATCCATAAAGTGAACCTGGTTACTTTTTTCATTAGACTGACTCAGATCCATGAAGTGAACCAAGTTACTTTAGTGCAGTGCTTCTCAATTATTTTCTGTTAAGCCCCCCCACAGGAAGAAGAATCTGGTCCGCGCCCCCCTACTCTCCGCTACGACTATAAATACGGTGGCTGTAATAACCTCGCACATACCAAAAGAGGGTTAAAAAGAAAAAGGTTTATTATACGTCCACTGTAGTATAATTTGTATATAAAATTGTGATTCTCAATTCAAGTCCTCAGGCCTCCCTGCTCTGAATGTTTTAGATGTGCCTATTCCAGAACAGATGATCCACATGATTGCATGACCTCTTCTGCAGCCACCAAGTCCTGCAGAAGCAGGTGTGCAGAGGTAAAGTGGCATATGCAATAAGGCTAGTAAAAAGAATATACAGTATATATCAGCAGTAGTGTAGATATAAAAAGTAGTGTAAAAGTAGTGCAATTTGTCCTCATTACTCACAACTTCTTCTTGAACCTGCTCCCCCAGGTGGGACAGGTCCTGGAAGAGGACCAGACTTAGCTTTTTTAGATTTTTCTACCTGGATTATTGAGCAGCATGCATCAGGGAGTCTCTGGAAAAGTTCAGAGTTCAGTCACACACTTCTACTGGAGGTGATGTGGTGGATTTCCCTGAAGAACACAAATGCAGTGTCCACAGGACACTGCATTTGTGCATTTGCACCTGCATTTGTGCATTTGTTAAAAAGAAAGAGTTAATAAGATTATAACTTTAAATTAAAAAATTATATAGATGATAATATTAATAAGACAACAATACCTCTTCTGAACGTTTGTTATGAGGCGGTTAAATCGCTCGGTCATCATCATCATCAGAGCTCCAGGGCTTGTTGACATCAGTTTTATTTTTTTCATAAAGTGATGAACTTTGTTACTTTCAGTTCTGGAGCGGAGCTTCAAAACAGTCTGAAGTGTTGACATGATGGATGTTGTGGCGGAGCTCACGAACTTTAAAGCCTGCACATCAACCCAGAGCTTTAAAAACTTCTACAGCTGCGACTGTGATCTGGACCGTTCTGATTTACCTCATGGAAGTTTAAATGCTGCTGTTAGCGGTGTTGCAACAAGCTGCTTTTCTTGCTTTTAGAAGAGACGTTCACGTTGGGATGAAGTTGTTTCAAGTCCGTTAACAAGACGTGTTGAAAAAAAAGAACGTGTTGCAGCTGCAGATCTAATCTCGTTTGTTCTCTCGTGGCGGAGCGCTCCGCGCCTCTGCATGTCTGCACCAGTCTGCGTGAAACAACAGCTTTGGACTTGCGCTCGTCTTTTTAAACAAGGAAGCCATAACTTTCCCAAACAAGACAACGCAGCGAGAAGCTAATGCTACGCGTGCTACAGATAATAGCGCCGTGCTGAAACACGCCTAGGAATTTTAGTTCCGCGGCGCAATAAGAAAATTCAAAACTGGGTCACAAGAGCCCGGGCCCCCCCTGGCATCGCACTGCGCCCCCCCAGGGGGGCGCGCCCCACTATTTGAGAAACGCTGCTTTAGTGATTCATTAGACTGACCCAGATCCATAAAGTGAACCGGGTTACTTTAGTGGTTTATTAGACTGACTCAGATCCATAAATTGAACCGGGTTACTTTATTGATTCATTAGATTGACTTAGATCCATAAAGTGAACCGGGTTACTTTAGTGACTCATTAGACTGACTCAGATCCACGAAGTGAACCAAGTTACTTTAGTGATTCATTAGACTGATCCAGATCCATAAAGTGATCCGGGTTACTTTAGTGACTCATTAGATTGACCCTGATCCATAAAGTAAACCGGGTTACTTTAGTGATTCATTAGACTGACTCAGATCCATAAAGTGAATCGGATTACTTTAGTGATTCATTAGACTGACTCAGATCCATAAAGTGAACCGGGTTACTTTAGTGATTCATTAGATTGACTCAGATCCATAAAGTGCACCGGGTTACTTTAGTGATTCATTAGATTGACCCAGGATCCATAAAGTAAACCGGGTTACTTTAGTGATTTATTAGACTGACCCAGATCCATAAAGTAAACCGGGTTACTTTAGTGATTTATTAGACTGACTCAGATCCATAAAGTGAACCGGGTTACTTTAGTGATTTATTAGACTGACTCAGATCCATAAAGGGAACCGGGTTACTTTATTGATTCATTAGATTGACTTATGCCTCTTTTCCACCGCTCGGCTCGGCTCGGGTTGGATCGGCTCAGGTCGGCTCAGTTCGGGTCGGGTCACATCTATGTTCTGTTTCCACAGCTTTTTTGTACCCCTTCTGTGGGCGGGGTCCAGAATCCTACTCGTCTTACCACATGGTGGCAGTAGTGTTCCTCAAGCTATTTACTACAGTACTAGCCACCACTAGAAGAAGAACACAATAAAGACTTTGTATCACATATTATCAATTCTATCAAAAACCACATAGCTGATATTTTTCAAAAAAATCTAGTGTGATCACAACATATTCATACACGAAATGTATCCTGTTGGAGTTATTTGAAATAAAATTCAATGTTTTATAGACATAAATGTGTCAACCTACGTCCATTATTTTCTACTTTGTATCACATATTATCAATTCTATCAAAAACCACAAAGCTGATATTTTTCAAAAAAATCTAGTGTGATCACAACATATTCATACACGAAATGTATCCTGTTGGAGTTATTTGAAATAAAATTCAATGTTTTATAGACATAAATGTGTCAACCTACGTCCATTATTTTCTACTTTGTATCACATATTATCAATTCTATCAAAAACCACAAAGCTGATATTTTTCAAAAAAATCTAGTGTGATCACAACATATTCATACACGAAATGTATCCTGTTGGAGTTATTTGAAATAAAATTCAATGTTTTATAGACATAAATGTGTCAACCTACGTCCATTATTTTCTACTTTGTATCACATATTATCAATTCTATCAAAAACCACAAAGCTGATATTTTTCAAAAAAATCTAGTGTGATCACAACATATTCATACACGAAATGTATCCTGTTGGAGTTATTTGAAATAAAATTCGAATTTTTATAATTTATTTTCGTTGTGCAAACACAGGTTTTGGAAAAAGTCAAAGCGAAACTACTTTAAATGCAGCACATTTGACCATACGTGACAATATTAAAGCGTGGTTAAGCTCAGGAGCCCTCGTACTATTAAAGTCAGCTATGAAATATATTTTATATCTGTTCATTGAGCTACATTTAAAGACATAAAGCCGCCCGCGCGCCGCGTGTTACTCGTGGCGAAACTACTTTTTAAAATCGTGCAGTTTTGAGCAGTACGTGATTTTATTAAGGACACGTTCAGCTGAAGACCCATCTTTGCTATAAATTTAAAAAATAACAATTGTTTTTACCGTGTTATTCATGTAAAAGTCCTGCCGTGATAGCTTCCCTCGCTTCCGTAAAAACAGCTCTCGTCTCCTCCTCCCTCCTTCCGGAGCGGGTGAGCTCGCTTCAGTACACCTCTGAAAGCAGCCCGAAAATCTCAGGAAATCTCGCGCGGCTCCGCTCGGAATAGCCGGTGGGAAAGGATGAAAGGGGGTCTCTGCGACGCACATATGACGTAACATCCGACCCGAGCCGACCGGTGGAAAAGGGGCCCATAAAGTGAACCGGGTTACTTTAGTGACTCATTAGACTGACTCAGATCCATGAAGTGAACCGGGTTACTTAAGTGATTCATTAGACTGACCCAGATCCATAAAGTGATCCGGGTTACTTTAGTGTCTCATTAGACTGATCCAGATCCATAAAGTGAACCGGGTTACTTTAGTGACTCATTAGACTGACTCAGATCCATAAAGTGAACCGGGTTACTTTAGTGATTCATTAGATTGACCATGATCCATAAAGTGAACCGGGTTACTTTAGTGATTCATTAGACTGACTCAGATCCATAAAGTGAACCGGGTTACTTTAGTGGTTTATTAGACTGACTCAGATCCATAAATTGAACCGGGTTACTTTATTGATTCATTAGATTGACTTAGATCCATAAAGTGAACCGGGTTACTTTAGTGACTCATTAGACTGACTCAGATCCACGAAGTGAACCAAGTTACTTTAGTGATTCATTAGACTGATCCAGATCCATAAAGTGATCCGGGTTACTTTAGTGACTCATTAGATTGACCCTGATCCATAAAGTAAACCGGGTTACTTTAGTGATTCATTAGACTGACTCAGATCCATAAAGTGAATCGGATTACTTTAGTGATTCATTAGACTGACTCAGATCCATAAAGTGAACCGGGTTACTTTAGTGATTCATTAGATTGACTCAGATCCATAAAGTGAACCGGGTTACTTTAGTGATTCATTAGATTGACCCAGGATCCATAAAGTAAACCGGGTTACTTTAGTGATTTATTAGACTGACCCAGATCCATAAAGTAAACCGGGTTACTTTAGTGATTTATTAGACTGACTCAGATCCATAAAGTGAACCGGGTTACTTTAGTGATTTATTAGACTGACTCAGATCCATAAAGGGAACCGGGTTACTTTATTGATTCATTAGATTGACTTAGATCCATAAAGTGAACCGGGTTACTTTAGTGACTCATTAGACTGACTCAGATCCATGAAGTGAACCGGGTTACTTAAGTGATTCATTAGACTGACCCAGATCCATAAAGTGATCCGGGTTACTTTAGTGTCTCATTAGACTGATCCAGATCCATAAAGTGAACCGGGTTACTTTAGTGACTCATTAGACTGACTCAGATCCATAAAGTGAACCGGGTTACTTTAGTGATTCATTAGATTGACCATGATCCATAAAGTGAACCGGGTTACTTTAGTGATTCATTAGACTGACTCAGATCCATAAAGTGAACCGGGTTACTTTAGTGGTTTATTAGACTGACTCAGATCCATAAATTGAACCGGGTTACTTTATTGATTCATTAGATTGACTTAGATCCATAAAGTGAACCGGGTTACTTTAGTGACTCATTAGACTGACTCAGATCCACGAAGTGAACCAAGTTACTTTAGTGATTCATTAGACTGATCCAGATCCATAAAGTGATCCGGGTTACTTTAGTGACTCATTAGATTGACCCTGATCCATAAAGTAAACCGGGTTACATTAGTGACTCATTAGACTGACTCAGATCCATAAAGTGAATCGGGTTACTTTAGTGATTCATTAGACTGACTCAGATCCATAAAGTGAACCGGGTTACTTTAGTGATTCATTAGATTGAGTCAGATCCATAAAGTGAACCGGGTTACTTTAGTGATTCATTAGATTGACCAGGATCCATAAAGTAAACCGGGTTACTTTAGTGATTTATTAGACTGACCCAGATCCATAAAGTAAACCGGGTTACTTTAGTGATTTATTAGACTGACTCAGATCCATAAAGTGAACCGGGTTACTTTAGTGATTCATTAGACTGACTCAGATCCATAAAGTGAACCGGGTTACTTTATTGATTCATTAGATTGACTTAGATCCATAAAGTGAACCGGGTTACTTTAGTGACTCATTAGACTGACTCAGATCCATGAAGTGAACCAAGTTACTTAAGTGATTCATTAGACTGAACCAGATCCAAAAAGTGATCCGGGTTACTTTAGTGACTCATTAGATTGACCCTGATCAATAAAGTAAACCGGGTTACTTTAGTGACTCATTAGACTGACTCAGATCCATAAAGTGAACCGGGTTACTTTAGTGATTCATTAGATTGACCCTGATCCATAAAGTAAACCGGGTTACTTTAGTGAGTCATTAGACTGACTCAGATCCATGAAGTGAACCAAGTTACTTTAGTGATTCATTAGACTGACCCAGATCCATAAAGTGATCCGGGTTACTTTAGTGTCTCATTAGACTGATCCAGATCCATAAAGTGAACCGGGTTACTTTAGTGACTTATTAGACTGACTCAGATATATAAAGTGAACCGGGTTACTTTAGTGATTCATTAGATTGACCATGATCCATAAAGTGAACCGGGTTACTTTAGTGATTCATTAGACTGACTCAGATCCATAAAGTGAACCAGGTTACTTTAGTGGTTTATTAGACTGACTCAGATCCATAAATTGAACCGGGTTACTTTATTGATTCATTAGATTGACTTAGATCCATAAAGTGAACCGGGTTACTTTAGTGACTCATTAGACTGACTCAGATCCACGAAGTGAACCAAGTTACTTTAGTGATTCATTAGACTGATCCAGATCCATAAAGTGATCCGGGTTACTTTAGTGACTCATTAGATTGAACCTGATCCATAAAGTAAACCGGGTTACTTTAGTGACTCATTAGACTGACTCAGATCCATAAAGTGAATCGGATTACTTTAGTGAATCATTAGACTGACTCAGATCCATAAAGTGAACCGGGTTACTTTAGTGATTCATTAGATTGACTCAGATCCATAAAGTGAACCGGGTTACTTTAGTGATTCATTAGATTGACCAGGATCCATAAAGTAAACCGGGTTACTTTAGTGATTTATTAGACTGACCCAGATCCATAAAGTAAACCGGGTTACTTTAGTGATTTATTAGACTGACTCAGATCCATAAAGTGAACCGGGTTACTTTAGTGATTTATTAGACTGACTCAGATCCATAAAGTGAACCGGGTTACTTTAGTGATTCATTAGATTGACTCAGATCCATAAAGTGAACCGGGTTACTTTAGTGATTCATTAGACTGACTCAGATCCATAAAGTGATCCGGGTTACTTTAGTGTCTCATTAGATTGATTCAGATCCATAAAGTGAACCGGGTTACTTTAGTGATTCATTAGATTGACCAGATCCATAAAGTGAACCGGGTTACTTTAGTGATTTATTAGATTGACCCTGATCCATAAAGTGAACCGGGTTACTTTAGTGATTTATTAGACTGACTCAGATCCATAAAGTGAACCGGGTTACTTTAGTGGTTTATTAGACTGACTCAGATCCATAAATTGAACCGGGTTACTTTATTGATTCATTAGATTGACTTAGATCCATAAAGTGAACCGGGTTACTTTAGTGATTCATTAGACTGACTCAGATCCATGAAGTGATCCAGGTTACTTTAGTGATTCATTAGATTGATCCTGATCCATAAAGTGATCCGGGTTACTTTAGTGACTCATTAGATTGACTCTGATCCATAAAGTGAACCGGGTTACTTTAGTGATTCATTAGATTGACTCTGATCCATAAAGTGAACCGGGTTACTTTAGTGAGTCATTAGACTGACTCAGATCCATGAAGTGAACCAAGTTACTTTAGTGATTCATTAGACTGATCCAGATCCTTAAAGTGATCCGGGTTACTTTAGTGACTCATTAGATTGACTCTGATCCTTAAAGTAAACCGGGTTACTTTAGTGATTCATTAGACTGACTCAGATCCATAAAGTGAATCGGATTACTTTAGTGATTCATTAGACTGACTCAGATCCATAAAGTGAACCGGGTTACTTTAGTGATTCATTAGATTGACTCAGATCCATAAAGTGAACCGGGTTACTTTAGTGATTCATTAGATTGACCCAGGATCCATAAAGTAAACCGGGTTACTTTAGTGATTTATTAGACTGACCCAGATCCATAAAGTAAACCGGGTTACTTTAGTGATTTATTAGACTGACTCAGATCCATAAAGTGAACCGGGTTACTTTAGTGATTTATTAGACTGACTCAGATCCATAAAGTGAACCGGGTTACTTTATTGATTCATTAGATTGACTTAGATCCATAAAGTGAACCGGGTTACTTTAGTGACTCATTAGACTGACTCAGATCCATGAAGTGAACCGGGTTACTTAAGTGATTCATTAGACTGACCCAGATCCATAAAGTGATCCGGGTTACTTTAGTGTCTCATTAGATTGATCCTGATCCATAAAGTGAACCGGGTTACTTTAGTGACTCATTAGACTGACTCAGATCCATAAAGTGAACCGGGTTACTTTAGTGATTCATTAGATTGACCATGATCCATAAAGTGAACCGGGTTACTTTAGTGATTCATTAGACTGACTCAGATCCATAAAGTGAACCGGGTTACTTTAGTGGTTTATTAGACTGACTCAGATCCATAAATTGAACCGGGTTACTTTATTGATTCATTAGATTGACTTAGATCCATAAAGTGAACCGGGTTACTTTAGTGACTTATTAGACTGACTCAGATCCACGAAGTGAACCAAGTTACTTTAGTGATTCATTAGACTGATCCAGATCCATAAAGTGATCCGGGTTACTTTAGTGACTCATTAGATTGACCCTGATCCATAAAGTAAACCGGGTTACATTAGTGACTCATTAGACTGACTCAGATCCATAAAGTGAATCGGGTTACTTTAGTGATTCATTAGACTGACTCAGATCCATAAAGTGAACCGGGTTACTTTAGTGATTCATTAGATTGAGTCAGATCCATAAAGTGAACCGGGTTACTTTAGTGATTCATTAGATTGACCAGGATCCATAAAGTAAACCGGGTTACTTTAGTGATTTATTAGACTGACCCAGATCCATAAAGTAAACCGGGTTACTTTAGTGATTTATTAGACTGACTCAGATCCATAAAGTGAACCGGGTTACTTTAGTGATTCATTAGACTGACTCAGATCCATAAAGTGAACCGGGTTACTTTATTGATTCATTAGATTGACTTAGATCCATAAAGTGAACCGGGTTACTTTAGTGACTCATTAGACTGACTCAGATCCATGAAGTGAACCAAGTTACTTAAGTGATTCATTAGACTGAACCAGATCCATAAAGTGATCCGGGTTACTTTAGTGACTCATTAGATTGACCCTGATCAATAAAGTAAACCGGGTTACTTTAGTGACTCATTAGACTGACTCAGATCCATAAAGTGAACCGGGTTACTTTAGTGATTCATTAGATTGACCCTGATCCATAAAGTAAACCGGGTTACTTTAGTGAGTCATTAGACTGACTCAGATCCATGAAGTGAACCAAGTTACTTTAGTGATTCATTAGACTGACCCAGATCCATAAAGTGATCCGGGTTACTTTAGTGTCTCATTAGACTGATCCAGATCCATAAAGTGAACCGGGTTACTTTAGTGACTTATTAGACTGACTCAGATATATAAAGTGAACCGGGTTACTTTAGTGATTCATTAGATTGACCATGATCCATAAAGTGAACCGGGTTACTTTAGTGATTCATTAGACTGACTCAGATCCATAAAGTGAACCAGGTTACTTTAGTGGTTTATTAGACTGACTCAGATCCATAAATTGAACCGGGTTACTTTATTGATTCATTAGATTGACTTAGATCCATAAAGTGAACCGGGTTACTTTAGTGACTCATTAGACTGACTCAGATCCACGAAGTGAACCAAGTTACTTTAGTGATTCATTAGACTGATCCAGATCCATAAAGTGATCCGGGTTACTTTAGTGACTCATTAGATTGAACCTGATCCATAAAGTAAACCGGGTTACTTTAGTGACTCATTAGACTGACTCAGATCCATAAAGTGAATCGGATTACTTTAGTGAATCATTAGACTGACTCAGATCCATAAAGTGAACCGGGTTACTTTAGTGATTCATTAGATTGACTCAGATCCATAAAGTGAACCGGGTTACTTTAGTGATTCATTAGATTGACCAGGATCCATAAAGTAAACCGGGTTACTTTAGTGATTTATTAGACTGACCCAGATCCATAAAGTAAACCGGGTTACTTTAGTGATTTATTAGACTGACTCAGATCCATAAAGTGAACCGGGTTACTTTAGTGATTTATTAGACTGACTCAGATCCATAAAGTGAACCGGGTTACTTTATTGATTCATTAGATTGACTTAGATCCATAAAGTGAACCGGGTTACTTTAGTGACTCATTAGACTGACTCAGATCCATAAAGTGAACCGGGTTACTTTAGTGACTCATTAGATTGACTCAGATCCATAAAGTGAACCGGGTTACTTTAGTGATTCATTAGATTGACCAGGATCCATAAAGTAAACCGGGTTACTTTAGTGATTTATTAGACTGACCCAGATCCATAAAGTAAACCAGGTTACTTTAGTGATTTATTAGACTGACTCAGATCCATAAAGTGAACCGGGTTACTTTAGTGATTTATTAGACTGACTCAGATCCATAAAGTGAACCGGGTTACTTTATTGATTCATTAGATTGACTTAGATCCATAAAGTGAACCAAGTTACTTAAGTGATTCATTAGACTGAACCAGATCCATAAAGTGATCCAGGTTACTTTAGTGACTCATTAGATTGACCCTGATCAATAAAGTAAACCGGGTTACTTTAGTGACTCATTAGACTGACTCAGATCCATAAAGTGAACCGGGTTACTTTAGTGATTCATTAGATTGACCCTGATCCATAAAGTAAACCGGGTTACTTTAGTGAGTCATTAGACTGACTCAGATCCATGAAGTGAACCAAGTTACTTAAGTGATTCATTAGACTGAACCAGATCCTTAAAGTGATCCGGGTTACTTTAGTGACTCATTAGATTGACTCTGATCCATAAAGTAAACCGGGTTACTTTAGTGATTCATTAGACTGACTCAGATCCATAAAGTGAATCGGATTACTTTAGTGATTCATTAGACTGACTCAGATCCATAAAGTGAACCGGGTTACTTTAGTGATTCATTAGATTGACTCAGATCCATAAAGTGAACCGGGTTACTTTAGTGATTCATTAGATTGACCCAGGATCCATAAAGTAAACCGGGTTACTTTAGTGATTTATTAGACTGACCCAGATCCATAAAGTAAACCGGGTTACTTTAGTGATTTATTAGACTGACTCAGATCCATAAAGTGAACCGGGTTACTTTAGTGATTTATTAGACTGACTCAGATCCATAAAGGGAACCGGGTTACTTTATTGATTCATTAGATTGACTTAGATCCATAAAGTGAACCGGGTTACTTTAGTGACTCATTAGACTGACTCAGATCCATGAAGTGAACCGGGTTACTTAAGTGATTCATTAGACTGACCCAGATCCATAAAGTGATCCGGGTTACTTTAGTGTCTCATTAGACTGATCCAGATCCATAAAGTGAACCGGGTTACTTTAGTGACTCATTAGACTGACTCAGATCCATAAAGTGAACCGGGTTACTTTAGTGATTCATTAGATTGACCATGATCCATAAAGTGAACCGGGTTACTTTAGTGATTCATTAGACTGACTCAGATCCATAAAGTGAACCGGGTTACTTTAGTGGTTTATTAGACTGACTCAGATCCATAAATTGAACCGGGTTACTTTATTGATTCATTAGATTGACTTAGATCCATAAAGTGAACCGGGTTACTTTAGTGACTTATTAGACTGACTCAGATCCACGAAGTGAACCAAGTTACTTTAGTGATTCATTAGACTGATCCAGATCCATAAAGTGATCCGGGTTACTTTAGTGACTCATTAGATTGACCCTGAACCATAAAGTAAACCGGGTTACATTAGTGACTCATTAGACTGACTCAGATCCATAAAGTGAATCGGATTACTTTAGTGATTCATTAGACTGACTCAGATCCATAAAGTGAACCGGGTTACTTTAGTGATTCATTAGATTGACTCAGATCCATAAAGTGAACCGGGTTACTTTAGTGATTCATTAGATTGACCAGGATCCATAAAGTAAACCGGGTTACTTTAGTGATTTATTAGACTGACCCAGATCCATAAAGTAAACCGGGTTACTTTAGTGATTTATTAGACTGACTCAGATCCATAAAGTGAACCGGGTTACTTTAGTGATTCATTAGACTGACTCAGATCCATAAAGTGAACCGGGTTACTTTATTGATTCATTAGATTGACTTAGATCCATAAAGTGAACCGGGTTACTTTAGTGACTCATTAGACTGACTCAGATCCATGAAGTGAACCAAGTTACTTAAGTGATTCATTAGACTGAACCAGATCCATAAAGTGATCCGGGTTACTTTAGTGACTCATTAGATTGACCCTGATCAATAAAGTAAACCGGGTTACTTTAGTGACTCATTAGACTGACTCAGATCCATAAAGTGAACCGGGTTACTTTAGTGATTCATTAGATTGACCCTGATCCATAAAGTAAACCGGGTTACTTTAGTGAGTCATTAGAC
Organism: Garcialebias charrua; assembly: GCA_038048925.1. Lineage (NCBI taxonomy): Eukaryota > Metazoa > Chordata > Actinopteri > Cyprinodontiformes > Rivulidae > Garcialebias > Garcialebias charrua. The sequence continues at coordinate 55,401 of JBBPBX010000334.1, forward strand.
TGACTCAGATCCATGAAGTGAACCAAGTTACTTTAGTGATTCATTAGACTGACCCAGATCCATAAAGTGATCCGGGTTACTTTAGTGTCTCATTAGACTGATCCAGATCCATAAAGTGAACCGGGTTACTTTAGTGACTCATTAGACTGACTCAGATCCATAAAGTGAACCGGGTTACTTTAGTGATTCATTAGATTGACCATGATCCATAAAGTGAACCAGGTTACTTTAGTGATTCATTAGACTGACTCAGATCCATAAAGTGAACCGGGTTACTTTAGTGGTTTATTAGACTGACTCAGATCCATAAATTGAACCGGGTTACTTTATTGATTCATTAGATTGACTTAGATCCATAAAGTGAACCGGGTTACTTTAGTGACTCATTAGACTGACTCAGATCCACGAAGTGAACCAAGTTACTTTAGTGATTCATTAGACTGATCCAGATCCATAAAGTGATCCGGGTTACTTTAGTGACTCATTAGATTGAACCTGATCCATAAAGTAAACCGGGTTACTTTAGTGACTCATTAGACTGACTTAGATCCATAAAGTGAATCGGATTACTTTAGTGATTCATTAGACTGACTCAGATCCATAAAGTGAACCGGGTTACTTTAGTGATTCATTAGATTGACTCAGATCCATAAAGTGAACCGGGTTACTTTAGTGATTCATTAGATTGACCAGGATCCATAAAGTAAACCGGGTTACTTTAGTGATTTATTAGACTGACCCAGATCCATAAAGTAAACCGGGTTACTTTAGTGATTTATTAGACTGACTCAGATCCATAAAGTGAACCGGGTTACTTTAGTGATTTATTAGACTGACTCAGATCCATAAAGTGAACCGGGTTACTTTATTGATTCATTAGATTGACTTAGATCCATAAAGTGAACCGGGTTACTTTAGTGACTCATTAGACTGACTCAGATCCATAAAGTGAACCGGGTTACTTTAGTGACTCATTAGATTGACTCAGATCCATAAAGTGAACCGGGTTACTTTAGTGATTCATTAGATTGACCAGGATCCATAAAGTAAACCGGGTTACTTTAGTGATTTATTAGACTGACCCAGATCCATAAAGTAAACCAGGTTACTTTAGTGATTTATTAGACTGACTCAGATCCATAAAGTGAACCGGGTTACTTTAGTGATTTATTAGACTGACTCAGATCCATTAAGTGAACCGGGTTACTTTATTGATTCATTAAATTGACTTAGATCCATAAAGTGAACCAAGTTACTTAAGTGATTCATTAGACTGAACCAGATCCATAAAGTGATCCGGGTTACTTTAGTGACTCATTAGATTGACCCTGATCAATAAAGTAAACCGGGTTACTTTAGTGACTCATTAGACTGACTCAGATCCATAAAGTGAACCGGGTTACTTTAGTGATTCATTAGATTGACCCTGATCCATAAAGTAAACCGGGTTACTTTAGTGAGTCATTAGACTGACTCAGATCCATGAAGTGAACCAAGTTACTTAAGTGATTCATTAGACTGAACCAGATCCATAAAGTGATCTGGGTTACTTTAGTGACTCATTAGATTGACTCTGATCCATAAAGTAAACCGGGTTACTTTAGTGACTCATTAGACTGACTCAGATCCATAAAGTGAACCGGGTTACTTTAGTGACTCATTAGACTGACTCAGATCCATAAAGTGAACCGGGTTACTTTAGTGACTCATTAGACTGACTCAGAACCATAAAGTGAACCTGGTTACTTTAGTGACTCATTAGACTGACTCAGATCCATGAAGTGAACCAAGTTACTTTAGTGATTCATTAGACTGACCCAGATCCATAAAGTGAACCGGGTTACTTTAGTGGTTTATTAGACTGACTCAGATCCATAAATTGAACCGGGTTACTTTATTGATTCATTAGATTGACTTAGATCCATAAAGTGAACCGGGTTACTTTAGTGACTCATTAGACTGACTCAGATCCACGAAGTGAACCAAGTTACTTTAGTGATTCATTAGACTGATTTAGATCCATGAAGTGATCCGGGTTACTTTAGTGACTCATTAGATTGACCCTGATCCATAAAGTAAACCGGGTTACTTTAGTGATTCATTAGACTGACTCAGATCCATAAAGTGAATCGGATTACATTAGTGATTCATTAGACTGACTCAGATCCATAAAGTGAACCGGGTTACTTTAGTGATTCATTAGATTGACTCAGATCCTTAAAGTGAACCGGGTTACTTTAGTGATTCATTAGATTGACCCAGGATCCATAAAGTAAACCGGGTTACTTTAGTGATTTATTAGACTGACCCAGATCCATAAAGTAAACCGGGTTACTTTAGTGATTTATTAGACTGACTCAGATCCATAAAGTGAACCGGGTTACTTTAGTGATTTATTAGACTGACTCAGATCCATAAAGGGAACCGGGTTACTTTATTTATTCATTAGATTGACTTAGATCCATAAAGTGAACCGGGTTACTTTAGTGACTCATTAGACTGACTCAGATCCATGAAGTGAACCGGGTTACTTAAGTGATTCATTAGACTGACCCAGATCCATAAAGTGATCCGGGTTACTTTAGTGTCTCATTAGACTGATCCAGATCCATAAAGTGAACCGGGTTACTTTAGTGACTCATTAGACTGACTCAGATCCATAAAGTGAACCGGGTTACTTTAGTGATTCATTAGATTGACCATGATCCATAAATTGAACTGGGTTACTTTAGTGATTCATTAGACTGACTCAGATCCATAAAGTGAACCGGGTTACTTTAGTGGTTTATTAGACTGACTCAGATCCATAAATTGAACCGGGTTACTTTATTGATTCATTAGATTGACTTAGATCCATAAAGTGAACCGGGTTACTTTAGTGACTCATTAGACTGACTCAGATCCACGAAGTGAACCAAGTTACTTTAGTGATTCATTAGATTGACTTAGATCCATAAAGTGAACCGGGTTACTTTAGTGACTCATTAGACTGACTCAGATCCATAAAGTGAATCGGATTACTTTAGTGATTCATTAGACTGACTCAGATCCATAAAGTGAACCGGGTTACTTTAGTGATTCATTAGATTGACTCAGATCCATAAAGTGAACCGGGTTACTTTAGTGATTCATTAGATTGACCAGGATCCATAAAGTAAACCGGGTTACTTTAGTGATTTATTAGACTGACTCAGATCCATAAAATGAACCGGGTTACTTTAGTGATTCATTAGACTGACTCAGATCCATAAAGTGAACCGGATTACTTTAGTGATTCATTAGATTGACTCAGATCCATAAAGTGAACCGGATTACTTTAGTGACTCATTACACTAACCCAGATCCATAAAGTGAACCGAGTTACTTTAGTGACTCATTAGATTGACCCAGATCCATAAAGTGAACCGAGTTACTTTAGTGATTCATTAGATTGACTCAGATCCATAAAGTGAACCGGATTACTTTAGTGATTCATTAGACTGACTCAGATCCATAATAATAATAATAATAATAATAATAATAATGCATTCAATTTATAACGCACTTTTCATTAATGAAAATCTCAAAGTGCTACAAGGTGCAACAAAATTAAAGGTATTGTGACATGATGTTGTAAATTTGCATATTTGTCAGAACATATATATCTTATATTATTGAGCTCTGTTCGTTTTTGCAAAATAAATTATAAATATATTAAAATTTTATTCCAAGTTATGGTAGTTTTTTTATCTGGGCTACTCCCCTAAAAATCTGCGCATTTCCGCAAAAACGTCATCAGTGACGTGACTACGGGAAGGCACGCTCCAACGTGCATTTAAATAGTAATGGCGGAGCATGTCCGATCGTGTCTAAGATATATCATTTTAAGACAGTAAATCATCCAAAACTCTCATTAATAAACCCTCCCTGAATAAAAAGAAATTACAGATGTTACCTGATCGCGCAGACATAATTTAAAAATACATACATAGCTACATGTTTGCTCCGGGCTCTCGGCTAATGTTTCTTAGCAGCCATCTTGGCTAACAGAGTCCTTGACACCGGTCACGTCTGAGATATATCATTTTAAGACAGTAAATCTTCCAAATATCTCTTTAATAAACACTCCCTGAATAAAAAGAAACTACAGATGTTACCTGATCGCGCAAACATAATTTAAAAATACATACATAGCAACGTGGCCTGTATCTCGGCTAGTGTGTTAGCTGCTATCTCGGCTTATTACCGGTCGCATCAGCGATATATAATTTTAAGACAGTAAATCATCCAAAACTCTCATTAATAGACTCTCCCCGAATAAAAAGAAACCACAGATGTTACCTGATCGCGCAGACATAATTTAAAAATGCATAATTAGCAACGTGTTTGCTCCGGGCTCTCGGCTAATGTTTGTTAGCTGCTATGTCGGCTTATTACCGGTCGCGTCAGCGACATATCATTTTAAGACAGTAAATCATACAAAACTTTCATTAATATCCCTCCCCGAATAAAAAGAAACTACAGATGTTACCTGATCGCGCAGACATAATTTAAAAATACATAATTAGCAACGTGTTTGCTCCGGCCTCTCGGCTAATGTTTGTTAGCTGCTATGTCGGCTTATTACCGGTCGCGTCAGCGATATATCATTTTAAGACAGTAAATCATCCAAAACTCTCATTAATATCCCTCCCCGAATAAAAATAAACTACAGATGTTACCTGATCGCGCTGACATAATTTAAAAATACATACATAGCAACGTGGCCTGTATCTCGGCTAGTGTGTTAGCTGCTATCTCGGCTTATTACCGGTCGTGTCAGCGATGTATCATTTTAAGACAGTAAATCATCCAACACTCTCATTAATAGACTCTCCCCGAATAAAAAGAAACTACAGATGTTACCTGATCGCGCAGACATAATTTAAAAATACATAATTAGCAACGTGTTTGCTCCGGCCTCTCGGCTAATGTTTGTTAGCTGCTATCTCGGCTTATTACCAGTCGCGTCAGCGATATATCATTTTAAAACAGTAAATCATCCAAAACTCTCATTAATATCCCTCCCCGAATAAAAAGAAACTACAGATGTTACCTGATCGCGCTGACATAATTTAAAAATACATTATTAGAAAAGCGTGTGTGCTACTGATTCGGCTAGCTTGTTAGCAGCGAACATAAATAATCTGCCGTGATAATTGGCTTTATACACTCACAGTGTATAAAGTAAAACAACATTAACTCACGTAAAATATATACAGGGAACCCCCGATTTACGAACGATTTAGGGACCTAAGAACGGTTCGCAGCTCGAACTGTCATAGCTAGGGGGTGAACATATCGTCCCGTTCGTAGGTCGTTATTCCGTTCGTAGCTCGCGGAAATACCGCTAACGGAGCGCCGCGCACACATTTAAGCATGTACAGTAGTGTACTGTAATGGTAAACATTGCTATTCACATTTACAGAATAAATAAAAATATATTTTCTTACTTTGAGATGGTCAAAGCCGACATCTTAGGTTGCTATGCGTTGTTGTTGTTGTCGGGCGGCCGGCGAGCAAACCACGGGAGCTGCTCGAGGCCTGTGTTAGTTCTCGAGGCCTGTGTTAGCTTCTGCTAGCCAGGCCATGAGCTGGTGTTGGAGCGACGGTGCGGCGCAATCGGCGATCAATCTGCAGCTGCTGCTCCAGCCTGAGACGTCCACAGAGCTCACAAAGCGATTCCAGATAGTAATTAATCCATATGAGGCGATCCTGATCAACCAGTCTTCCAAACCTGGCTGCTGTAGCTGTAACTGACCTAAGATGGCGTCCGGTGTTCTGCTTTAACTTGTAACTGTGTAAACTGGTGACCTTCTTCCTGTTATGACCGGATGTGCACAATTATTGCGCAATCATGACAAAAATGATCAGAAATGATCATTTTTATCATAATTATTATTTATAAAGCCTTTAAAACAACCACAGCTGCAACAAAGTGCTGTACACATGAAATTAAGAACATTTAAACACACACAAAAAAAAAAAAATTAATACAGTAATGTCATATTTTTATTAAATATGATACGTTCGTAGGTCCGGGACGCCGTAGGTCGATGGAGTCGTAGGTAGGGGGTCACCTGTAGTTTATAATCTAAAACACTACACACCTCCGATTATGTTTACACAAAGACTTACTCATCTCCTGGACAGTCTTCCGATCGTCCCCGCGTTGTTTCGACATGGTAGCTCCTGTGGGACTTTCTTCTGTAGATTTTCTTTTAAAAATAGTAGGAATAGCATCCGGTTTTAAAAGTCTTCTCCATCTTACTGGTAATCTTAAAGATTCTTGTAAACCAGGTCTTTCCTGAAAACAATCGGCAGTAAAATGGTCGCTGCAGACATACGAGTAGGAACCCACCGGTCCTTGTCTGGTCCCATCTGATTCTTGTCGAAGTTTCTCATCTTTTGGAAATTTGTGAATGTTCACTTGTTCACTAGCGACATTAGAACACCCAAATGCGCTACAACGTGACGGCATTTTTCAAGTTACACAAAAAAAGAGGCGATCTTTCAGGAAATGAATCCGTATGGCAGGCAGTTAACACACCAAACAAACGAGCAAGGCTCTGCCTTCTGCCCGTTGTGACGTTGCTGACTGGTGTTCAAAATTTTTCTAAGATCCAATGGTTCAGGGGGTTTGAACAAGAAACAGCAGGTTCTGCCTTACCGTTCAGGTGGAGCGAGGGGGGCTCCGAGGGGGACAGCTTCGTTTGTTTTGTCCAGTCTTGAAGAAGGTTTTCATCTTTTTTTAACCTTATTACTTCCGTACGGCTTCGAGGCGATTCTGGTCCACCATCCGGCGTCTCAGGGGGGGAAAGCGGTACGCGACCAACACCATTTATGGTGGGGATGGCGTGCTGTTGACCTCAACTCGGGATGTTGTGAGTCGGTGGGCGGAATACTTCGAAGACCTCCTCAATCCTACTGGCACGTCTTCCACTGAGGAAGCGGAGCCTGGGGACTTTGGGTCGGGCTCTCCAATCTCTGGTGCTGAGGTCGCCGAGGTGGTTAAAAAGCTCCGCGGTGGCAAGGCTCCAGGGGTGGATGAGATTCGTCCTGAGTTCCTTAGGGCTCTGGATGTTGTGGGGTTGTGTTGGCTTACACGACTCTGCAATATCGCGTGGACATCGGGGGCAGTTCCCTTGGATTGGCAGACTGGGGTGGTGGTTCCCCTATTCAAAAAGGGGGACCGTAGGGTGTGTTCCAACTATAGGGGGATCACACTCTTAAGCCTCCCTGGTAAGGTCTATTCAGGGGTTCTGGAGAGGAGGGTCCGTCGGATAGTCGAACCTCGGATTCAGGAGGAGCAGTGTGGTTTTCGTCCTGGTCGTGGAACACTAGACCAGCTCTACACCCTCAACAGGGTCCTGGAGGGTGCGTGGGAGTTTGCCCAACCAGTTTACATGTGCTTTGTGGACTTGGAAAAGGCATTCGACCGCGTCCCTCGGGGGGTTCTGTGGGGGGTACTCCGGGAGTATGGGGTACCAGGCCCTTTGATACGGGCTGTTAGGTCCCTGTACGACCGGTGTCAGAGCTTGGTCCGCATCGCTGGCAGTAAGTCGGGCTCGTTTCCTGTGAGAGTTGGACTCCGCCAAGGTTGCCCTTTGTCACCGATTCTGTTCATAACTTTTATGGACAGAATTTCTAGGCGCAGCCAAGGTGTTGAGAGGATCCGTTTTGGTGGCCTTAGAATCGCTTCTCTGTTTTTTGCAGATGATGTGGTCCTATTGGCTTCATCAGTTCGTGATCTACAGCTTTCGCTGGAGCGGTTTGCAGCTGAATGTGATGCGGCCGGGATGAGGATCAGTTCCTCCAAATCCGAGGCCATGGTCTTGAGCCGGAAAAGGGTAGCATGCCTTCTCCGGGTCGGGGAGGAGGTCCTTCCCCAAGTGGAGGAGTTTAAGTATCTCGGGGTCTTGTTCACGAATGAGGGAAAACTGGAGCGTGAGATCGATAGGCGGATAGGTGCAGCGTCCGCAGTGAAGCGGGCGCTGTACCGGTCTGTCGTGGTGAAGAGAGAGCTGAGTCACAAGGCAAAGCTCTCAATTTACCGATCGATCTACGTTCCCACCCTCATCTATGGTCATGAGCTCTGGGTTATGACCGAAAGAACAAGATCTCGGATACAAGCGGCTGAAATGAGTTTTCTCCGCAGGGTGGCTGGACTCTCCCTTAGAGATAGGGTGAGAAGCTCAGTCATCCGGGAGGGACTCGGAGTAGAGCCGCTGCTTCTCCACATCGAGAGGAGCCAGTTGAGGTGGCTCGGGCATCTGGTTAGGATGCCTCCTGGACGCCTCCCTGGTGAGGTGTTCCGGGCATGTCCCACCGGGAGGAGACCCAGAGGAAGACCCAGGACACGCTGGAGGGACTATGTTTCTCGGCTGGCCTGGGAACGCCTTGGGATTCCCCCAGAGGAGCTGCTCCAAGTGGCTGGGGAGAGGGAAGTCTGGGCCTCCCTACTTAGGCTGCTACCCCCGCGACCCGACCCCGGATAAGCGGAAGAAAATGGATGGATGAATTTATTTATTTGACAAATTTAACTTAACATGTTGCTTTGCAGTATTATATAAAATTTTAAAAAACGACAAGGGGTAATTTTACTGAAATTACTTTATTTAGTAAAGTATTCAGTCTCCAAGTATAAAAATAAAAAATAAAAAGTATCTGTTATTTAGATTGAAAAAGTCTGTACAAAATAAAGATCACCAAAATCCACCACAAAAACTAAAGTGCAGGTGTAGTTTCCTAAAACAACTAAATAAAATGAAGCTTAAGATCTGTTGAGCATAAATGTAACCTACAACAAAATATGTTGCCTTTAAATGAGTTATAACTTCCAGAACTTGTAACAAGGTGATCAGCTGACCCTGAAGCTTGTTGGTGTTTCAGCATCATCTATTCATGCAGAAATTATTCCTTTCTCTGACTGATCTGTCTCTGATCATCTGCCTCTTGGTCCGTGGACCGACTGTGGAACTCAAGAGATAGTTGAGCAGTGCGTGTTTGTACTGACAGTTTAGAACGAGGGAGATGCAGTTGCTCAGAGCGGGGTGGGGGGGAGAGGGAGACAGTTGAGCTGTCTGTACCTGCAGTTTAGAGCTGGATGGAGAGAAGCTGAGACACACGTTGTTTGTTTTTAGCATTTTAGCTAGCTAGTATTGTGCATAACTAATTAGCGTTACACCAGTACAGACAGGTGGAGGGGGTGGGGTGGGGGGGGTGTAGTTCGGTTTGGTCGTTTGAAGCGCTTGGTTGTTAAGGGGTGGGTGTCCTGACGTATTACGTCAGGAAATTAGCATATCATTATATAACTTTTTTGCCCAGGCAAGCTTTTTTTTACCGGTATTACCGGGAACAATATGATATGGCCCAGCCCTACCTACCCCTAATCCAATGTAATGCCAATTTTCTCTGTCCTTTTATTAGTCAAATATTTTAATTTATTCCAGTCTGCTTTATTAAAGTTCCAGTTCTTTTTTACTTTTATACTGTTATTATTCAGTTTTATTCCAGGTGTTATTTTAATGGGATAGTGATCACTACTAGTTGTTGTATTTTTTATTAATGTCCTACCGACTAATTCCATCCATTGAGTTTGACACAAATGTTAAATCTATTACTGATCCCGCTCCTGACTTGCATTAATCCATGTTCCCATCCCATCATTAAGACATACAAGGTTTTTCATTTTTATTAATTCTCCAATAACTTTGGCACAATGAAAAGTAGTCTGTGTGCAGCTTATATAGCAGTGTAAATTTATTCTTCCCTCAAAATAACTCAATATACAGCCATTTATGTCCAAACCACCAGCAACAAAAGTGAGTACACCCCTAAGAGACTACACATCTAAATGTCCAAATTGAGCACTTCTGGTCATTTTCCTTCCAAAATGTCATGTGACTCTTTAGTGTTGCTAGGTCTGAGGTGTGTTCAGTTTTGTAGTACAGCTCTCACACTCTCATACTGGTCACTGAAAGTTCCATGGCACCTTATGGCAAAGAACTCTCTGTGCATCTTAAAAGACTAATTGTTGCACTATAAGAAGATGGCCAATGCTACAAGAGGATTGCCAACACCCTGAAGCTGAGTTGCAGCACAGTGGCCAAGATCATCCAGCTTTTTAACATACCAGCGTTCACTCAGAGCAGACCTCGCGTTGGTCGTCCAAAGAAGCTGAGTGCACGTGCTCAGCGTCACATCTAAATGATGTCTTTGAAAGAGAGGTCCAGGAGTGCTGTCAACATTGCTGCAGAGATTGAAGAGGTGGGGGGTCAGCCTGTCAGTGCTCAGACCATGAGCCATACACTACATGAAATTGGTCTGCATGGCTGTCATCCCAGAAGGAAGCCTCTTCTGAAGTCTGTACACAAGAAAGCCCGCAAACAGTTTGCTGAAGACATGTCAACAAAGGACATGGATTACTGGAACCATGTCCTATGGTCTGATGAGACCAAGATTAGTTTGTTTGGTTCAGATGGTCTCAAGCATGTGTGGCGGCAGTCAGGTGAGGAGTACAACATTAAGTGTGTGATGCCTACAGTCAAGCCTGGTAGTGAGAATGCCATGATCTGGGGCTGCACAAGTGTAGCAGGTGTTAGGGAGTTACATTTAATTGAGGGACAAATGAACTCCAATATGTACTGTGAAATGCTAAAGCAGAGCATGATCCCCTCCCTCCTGAAACATGGCAGTGTTCCAGCATTATAATGACCCCAAATACACCTTTAAGACGACCACTGCTTTACTGAAGAGGCTGAGGGTAAAGGTCAGAGTCAGAGAGTCTTTATTGTCATTTGCACCGCATGTGGTACATGTGATGAAAACGAGATTATGTACACAGGGTCCCAGTTACATCTAACAACAAATGCAAGAGAAAAACAGTAATAACATCTAGGATTAACTAAGGGAGACATCAGCTAGTAATACACTAAGCCCTAATGTAGTAGAAAAACATCATTATAAACAGCAGCACGAACATGAGTCTTTATGAGCAGATGGTCACAGATGAACGCAGCAACAAGAAACAGATCAGCATCAGCATGATGTGATATTTTGCAGTGTTTATTCTTATTATTTATTTATTCATGAGTCTGACAGCCTCAGGGTGATGGACTGGCCAAGCATGTGTCCAGACATAAACCCAATAGAACATATTTGGGGCATCCTCAAGCGGAAGTTGTAGGAGTGCAACGTCTCAAATATCTCTGTGATGTTGTTTTGTTTTATTCATTTTTATTCATTTTATAATATGAAATACGACAATTAACATATTAATAGAAGAAAATATATATATATAAATATATGAAAAAAATAAAATGAAAGGTAGCAGATGAAGAATTAATATGATTAAATCTGCTTATTAAATTGTCATGGAGGAGTGGAAAACATTCCAGTGGCAACCTGTTAAGCTCTGGTAAACACCATGCCCAGGAGAGTTGAGGCAGTTCTGGTAAATATTGGTGGCCACTGGCCACACAAAATATTGACACTTAAAGGTCCACCGACATGATTGTTTTACTATTCATAAAATTGCTCAAAATATATATATTTTATCATTTAAATATGTTCCTTTATGCAAACAAAATGATAAATCACTTTAATTTTGCTTTAAAAGTGATTTTGAACTTCAAGCCGTGTTTAATCATGGGAAATCTGATTACACCCGAACGCACCATCTGTGATGTAACACTGGGCAGAGGGCTCTGGGGCCTCATGTATCAACCGTGCGTGCGCACAAAAACATTGCGCACGTCACTTTCCACGCAAAACCCCGTATTTATCAAAACTGAAATGAACGTGAATATCTGCGCATCCAAGTACATTTCCACGCCAGCTCCCCTGCTGGCGTACGCACGTTTCTGTGGTTATTGTTCCTTTGGCGACACTTACAGGTGCCTCTGAGAAACTGAAGTCCCACAATCTGTGGTTGACTTTAAGAGCGGCTTGAAGACCTTTCTTTTCAACCGAGCACTCTACCTCCTCATGATTCTACTTTTGATCTTAGTTGATACTGTTATTGATTTTAACTGTTTTATTATTTGTTTTATTGACATTTAATTCTGTTGCACTTTGTAGCACTTTGAGATTTTCATTAATGAAAAGTGCGTTATAAATTGAATTCATTATTATTATTATTATTATTATTATTATTATTATTATTATTATTAACTGTTCATGATGTGAAAATGATTAATATTCCCACCAAACACACGATTAACAAGTACATCCACATGGACGCGCAAAGTTGTGCAAAAAATAAATTTAACAGGAACGGATACATTCAGCCTTACTGGAGGATATAAATAGTGTAACACGCAGAGCATTTATTTATAAACATATAATTCTCTGATCTAGGATATGGCTTATCAGCCGTTTTCAGAAATAATCATTTTCCAGTTTGGCATTGCGCTCTGCGCAACACACGGGAGCCGTGCATCACGCGTGCACGTGCAGAAACTGGGGTTCCACAGGAGCTTAGAGGGAGCTGGCAGGTCGATCAGGGCATGTGCCAGTCCAGTCCACACAAAGCCGATTCATGTCCAATGGAATGTCTCATCCATATGATTCCAAAGGCTGAGTTATGGTCGCGCTTTGAGCGCGCGTGCACCCTCGCCGGTGTTACACGGCAGTGGAGGTGTTTCATTATCTGCGTTTATTGTAGATTACTCCAAAATGACACGTGAAAGTACACCATATATAACTTGTAGGAGAGTGAAAGATTCACAGACAGACTGCGCGCTACAGCGCGCGCAGCGTTTGGAGACTCCAACATCACATCATGTCATGAAAACTCTCCACTGAGACGCAGAGACCCGTTTCTTCATATCATCTATTAAATAAACAAAGATCTATGTTCTACCAAACATCTAAGTTCCTCTGTGTTTACAGTAATTATGGTAATAAACTCGTGCGCAAAGTTAATATTTTCACTCAGAATGAATGAATGAGCCGGTGCGCACCTGACAGCAGCGTGGCGCACACACAAATACTGACACACAATCACTCGTTCTTTGCGTGATAAACATATTTTATTACTATTCTTACTTAGGATGTTTGTCCTCACTCATATTGTATTTAATTCATTATTTTCCTGAATCTAAATATCATTTCTGATCGCGCAGGGATCAAACAAACATGTCCTTCACACATGCCGGAAGTAATTTGCATCTGTTTAACATATGTAAATGTAGGCGTGTCAGGGGAGGTGTCTGACGTGCGCTCAGTTCCACGTTCATTGTGATGTACAAAAGGAATGTGCGTGGATTCAGGTGTACGCAGGGTTTGATAAATCTGGATTTTTTTGTGCGTAGGCACTTTTCTGGATTTGTCCGTTCGTCACTTTTCAGTAAGAAATCCACGCAAGTCTTTGTACATGAGGCCCCTGGTCTCTTTAATAGCGGACAATTTAAAGCCCGACAAATTTATCAATCTATGTGAAGATTTAAGCTATTTGTCTTCATTTTGGGAAGCAGAAAAAAGTTTGTGTGATGGAACAAGAAACAGCAGGATCTAATTTAGGTCTGATGCTGTATCAGACTTACCTTCATGTCGAGCTGCTCATACCTGCGCACTGTGACAAGCCCAGAGCTCTGCCCGGTGTGACATCACAGATGGTGCGTTCGGGTGTAATCAGATTTCCCATGATTAAACACGGCTTGAAGTTCAAAATCACTTTTAAAGCAAAATTAAAGTGATTTATCATTTTGTTTGCATAAAGGAACATATTTAAATGATAAAATTTATATATATTTTGAGCAATTTTATGAATAGTAAAAAAATCATGTCGGTGGACCTTTAAGGAACTTTCACTAAGGGGTGTACTCAATTTTGTTGCCGGTGGTTTAGACATTAATGGCTGTGTTAATTTTAGGGATGCACCGATCCACATTTTCTTACTTCCGCTCCGATCCCGATACCGATCCAGTTCCGATATCATCATCCTCATCATTGATTTTAGATGAGGCTGTAATAGTCTCCTCTCAAGTACAATGTGTATGCATGCATGTCCAAAAAGGCAACTTGAGGTAAGTTTTATTAAAGTTGGATAAGTTTCAAAGTTACGATTAAATTCGGCTAACACGAAAGGTGGTTTTTTTTATTCCTAGCTTTAGTGGATTTTAAACTGATTAATTTAAGTGATTGTTTGTTTAGTTATTTTATATATTATTTTAAATAACGGGGTGACATGAGATTTTTTTTCTTCTTTTTGCACTCTTTTCATTCAGTGTTTTATTTTTGATAAATTTTGTTTCATTTTGTCTCATTTAAATGAATGAATAAATTAATTAATTAAAATATTAAATAGTTTTACATCTGCTAAGTTCATGGCATAAACCAACACTGACATGTTCCTGTTTTTAGTATTTTACATGGCTTTATAATGTAGCTGTGTATCTGATAATTCTCAATCAGGTCATCTGGACAGTTTCTTTTAATAGAAACGTTTCACCCTCAGTCCAGAAGGCTTCCTCAGTCAGAGTAGCTCCAGCGCACTGATCTTCCCCCACCAAACCGTAAACAACTTAGGTGGACCAACCAGTTTGCCAGAGCCAAGATGGTTTCTGGGGGCCGTCCTGTCCCTCGTCAACTCCTCCCAGGCAGGCAGCCACAGCCTGAGGCCTGAGGGTGAAACGTTTCTACTAAAAGTAACTGTCCAGATGACCTGATTGAGAATTATCAGATTTGATACCTGGATTATTGAGTATGAACTTTCTTGTAGCTGTTTATGTTTCGTTTTTTTTTTTTATACAGTTTTCTTGTAATTTTTAATTAATATGCATTCAAAAGTATTTTGTGAAAAGGAATAGTTGTTGTAATCTAAAGGTAACAAATATTTTTGTATAACCAAAGTATAGAACAAGTTTAAGGGGTAGGTCTACTTCAATACAAGGGATATGTTTATGGAATAGTTTGGATAATGATGTTAAAAAAGAGAAGTCACTATTAATATTTAAGAAAAAGATTAAGAATATATTGTTGAAAAGATACATATAAGTTAGTAATATCTAATGAACCATGAATAAAAAAATTGATACGTGATGTATTTTGTTGTATTATTTATAAATGATTGTTGATTGAATTTGTTTGAATTGATTTTGTTACGAAGGGGCAGAAATGATAAGAATTCATTCTTCTTCCGTTGCCTTTCATTTTATAGGTAGTTTTTTATTTTCTTTGTTTTGAAATTGTCTTTGTGTTTTTTAATTGAAATGAAATGAATAAATAAATAAATAAATAAATAAAATAAAAAATAAGGGCCCAGAGTTTTATGGCCTTGACCCTTACGCACAACGATTGTTCCAGATTCTCTGAATCTTTTGATGATGTTATGCATGGTTGATTATGATAACTTAAAAGTCTTTGCTATTTTACGCTGGGTAACACCATTCTGGTATTGCTGCACTATCTTTCTGTGCAACAATGGTGGAATTGGTGTTCCTCTTACCATCTTGGCTTCTGAGAGACACTGACACTCTGAGAAACTCTTTTTATACCCAATCATGTTGTCAATTGACCTAATTAGTGTTAATTGGTCTTCCAGCTTTTCGTTATATGCTCAATTTCCTTTTTCCAGCCACTTATTGCTACTTGTCCCAACTTTTTTGGGATTTGTTGACACTGTGAAATTTGTAATCAACATATTTTTCCTTTAAAATGTTACATTTACTCAGATTAAACTTTTGATTTGTCATCTATGTTCTATTACGAATACAATATTGACATCTGCCATCTCCACATCATTGCATTCAGTTTTTATTCACAATTTAGTGTCCCAAATTTTTGGGAATCCGGTTTGTACGTGCCTGCATGCATGCACACATTTTTGTTTCAGGTAGGTTATATTGGGTGTGTGTGTGTGTGTGTTGCAGTAACATTGTCCTTAATGTACATGTGTTTCAGTGGTTCCTGCTTCTGTTTAGAGCTGATCAAAAGAAGGAGCTCTTCAAGACTGAAGGCCTCATGTGGACCAGCAGGACCCAGAGCCTCTTATCATAGAGTGGAAGAGAAGACCCTTGGACCAGTCTGGTGGGAGACCAACTCACTATGGAGGAGACCGATATCAGGTTTTTGGTCACTACAGTTTCTTTAAAGAGTGAGGAGGAAAAAAAAAACTTACTAGACATGAACCCAGATTTAAAGACTCACAAAGACAATTCCAGCTCTTCAACGACTGACGTTAACGAGGAGGATGAAGAGGATGGTGAAATGTTCAGTCCTGACTCTCTGCTAAAGAACTCATCAGACTCTGAATCAGAACTTGAAGACATTATGAAAGACTGGAAGGAGAGCAGATTGAGCTGCTCTGAGTGTGGTAAGCAGTATGCCAGTAAGCGGACTCTTCAAAGACACATGACAAGTCATTCAGGAGTGAAGTCTTCAAGATGTCTGCTTAATAAGAAATGTGTTGGAAAGAAGAAAAATGTAGAGTCATGCAGGAAAGTCCAGGCAAGGCCAAAATCAACGAGCTGTGATGACTGTGGTAAAATATTTACTTCCAAATCACATTTAAACTCACATATGAGAGTCCACACAGGAGAGAAACCGTTTCTTTGTGAACATTGTGGACAAAGATTTAGTCTGAAAGCACATTTAAACTTACACATGAGAATCCACACAGGAGAAAAACCGTTTATTTGTGATTTTTGT
Organism: Garcialebias charrua; assembly: GCA_038048925.1. Classification (NCBI taxonomy): domain Eukaryota; kingdom Metazoa; phylum Chordata; class Actinopteri; order Cyprinodontiformes; family Rivulidae; genus Garcialebias; species Garcialebias charrua. The sequence continues at coordinate 72,072 of JBBPBX010000334.1, forward strand.
GGACAACGATTTAGTCAGAAGCCAGCCTTAAACAGACACATTAGAGTCCACACAGGAGAAAAGCTGTTTCCTTGTGATCTTTGTGGACAAAGATTTAGTGATAAGAAAGCTTTAAACCAACACACAAGAGTTCACACAGGAGAAAAGCCGTTTCCTTGTGATCTTTGTGGACAAAGATTTAGTCATAAGGCATGTCTAAACAGGCACATGAAAGTCCACACAGGAGACAAACCGTTTCCTTGTGAACTTTGTGGGCAAAGATTTAATCAGAAGACAAACTTAAGCACACACATGAGAGTCCACACAGGAGAAAAGCCGTTTCCTTGTGAACTTTGTGGACAACGATTTAGTCATAAGGTAAGTTTGAACTCGCACATGAGAATCCACACAGGAGAGAAACTGTTTCCTTGTGAATTTGTGGACAAAGATTTGGTCAGAAGACAAACTTAAACAAACACGAGAGTTTACACAGGAGACAAGCAGTTTCCTTGTAAACTTTATGGACAAAGATTTTTAATTTAGTTTAGTTTATTCATTAATTTTATAATAAAATAAAATCAATACAACATTGTACAACACATAAATAAAATGAAGGGTAGCAGTAAGAAGAAAAAAATCTTGCAAAAAACGCCTAAAAAAACATACCCAAATTAAATTAGAAGCTGTTCTTGAACCCTTTGGAGTACAAGCAAAAGCTTGGTGTCTTTGTAAAGGTAACACTTTGAATTCTTTGTTTCAGCAGTCAAATTTGTTGTATCTGTTATTATTTTGTATTTATTTAAGTGAGAACACACAGAAATCAAGCATTATTTTTGCCTCGCCTGAAAATGTTTATATTTGTCAAGCACCTGCAGACTGACACAAGAAGATATGGACTGGAACTTTATATGAGCCTAAAGAGTGAAATCTTTACTATGACAGGTTCAAATTTGAAGTCAATAGCATAAAAATTGTGGATTTTGTGCCTGTTTTTTTATGTGCATGTTCAGGCGGACCGCAAACCTATCCAAAACCTCTCCAAACTGTGCCAATATGGATAACACCTGTATATGCCAACTTCAAAAGTCTGTAACTTCTGAATACTTCAACATACTTCAGTGTGACTTCAGTGAGGTCTCTATTGAAAGCTTACATCAAGGGGAACCCTGTTCCATTCCTATATTTACTCTCAAGCTGATTGAAATACAGTAACTGTAACAGTCAGGGCGCTCGTAAGTTAGGGACTACCTGTATAAATCACAAGAGAACATTCACACAGGTCCAACTAGTCATGACCCAACACCCCAGATAACACCCACACAATAGAACATTTTCCACACAGCCCCACATGTGGTCCTTATTCATGAACCCCCCACACACACACACGACAAACACACACACACACAAGGAAAATCCGACATACCTTTGTCCGACCTTGTAGATTCAGTTAGTTCCAGAGCAGTTCCAGAGCCTGTCCTACAGTGTAATTCATTTTTCCATGGCATTTATCCATGGCGAAACAGTGAAAAAAGTCCAAAAAAGCATGCGTAAAGTCAAGAGTGAAGCCTTCAGCCTTCACGCACGGCAAACGCACGCTGAATGTATCTGTTACGCAGTGAATTCTACACCCCCATGTAACCCAAAACCTGTCATGTCACATGTCTACACAACGGGATTTTCATTGGCTACACGTCTGTTGCGTCAGAATCAGCGTCTCATTTGATTGGCCAAAGCCCCACTTGGGGGGAAAGAAGGGGTTGGTCATTTTTGCTTTGTGACTCTCGGTGATTTGATTGGCTCTAGTGACTGAAAAGTTTCACTCAGTTGGTCAAACTTGGTGTCAATCAAAAGCAGAGACCCTATAGAAGAGTTTTAAAACGCCCAAATTTAAAAAAACTTCCGTATTTGGGAAATGACGAACCAATATATGCAAATTAAGGTCACGGGCCCGTGCCTGTTAACAGGTTTTAACTGCCCCCTCTTACAATCAATCAAATCAAACAATCAACTTTAAAGGAGCTGTATTTAACTTTTCTAACAATATATTTTTAACATATTTCTTCACTCTGTCACTACCTCCTGACATACTGATTTTAGACAAATAATCTCTGAAAAAAACTGTTGTCCCCTTGCTTCTCTAAAAGCATTTCTAAAAAGCCACAGTGACCCACCGTTAACCAGCCAATAAAAACAGAGTTTGTAACCAGCCAATAAAAACAGAGCTTGAATTTGAATCAGCCAATAAAAACAGAGCATGAATTTGAATTTCAGCAGAGCAAGGGGTAAGTTTCTGGTCCCTCCCCCTCAGAGCCATATATGGCTCTGAGGGGGAGGGACCAGAAACGTGTCTCTGTTCAAAATTTTCCTAAGTTCCAGCGTGTTCCAGAAATTACATACTGAACCTTTAATTAACAAAAAATAAGAAACAATTTACCATAAGTATTGAACTACAAAGCAACATACATAGCAGCATTTCATTTATATTTTAGCAATAGTCCATTTTTATCATTTTCTTAAATGTAACCATTGTTGTTGTATTTTTTATTTCAGTCTCCAACCCATTCCACAATCCATTTCCTTGAATTGAGGTTGACCGACCCTTTAAACTGGTTCTATATTTTGGTTTAATAAATATTTCTATTCCCTTGAGATTATAACAGCTTCGCTGTTTAACAAAACGCATTTGGTTATTCACAGGCTGTTGATATTTTTGAGCTCTATACTGTACATAACTAATAAAATATTATAATCCACCAAGTCATGGAACTTTGTTGAGTTATTGTAAATGTTCTTGTTGACGTCCTGTTGTGGGCAGAGATTTACACAGGAGGGCACAATTTACTAATAAAAGGCCAGCTGCTCTGATGAGCGCACCTCTTCTCAGGCCAAATGCAACTGATGGTGTGTTGTGTTTCCTCCGTCATTACCCGGCATTTCCAGCCCTTTAAACGATGGCTGCGTCAACAGGTTATGGGCCCAGGAGGGAGTTTGGAAGCCGATGGAATCGATTATGCTTCGACGGAGATGAAAAGAAGTATGAGTTGTGGGAGACAAAGTTTTTAGCCCACTTGCGTCTGCTTGAGCTGAAGGACACAATATTACTGAGGGGCGTACCCGATGACGCTGAAGAAGACGCCACTAAAAATGAAGAAGCGTTTGCTAAATTAATTCAAGTCATGGACAATAAGAGTCTTTCTCTTGTCATGAGAGATGCGGCAAATGACGGCAGAAAAGCCTTGAAGATCCTCACAGACCACTATGCGAGTTTGGGTAAGCCACGAGTGATGAGTCTGTACATGGAGCTTACATCTCTCCAGAAAGGTGTCAATGAAAACGTCACTGACTATATTATCCGGGCAGAAACTGCAATCACGGTGCTGCGTAATGCAGGAGAAGTTTTGAGTGATGGCCTGTTGACAGCAATGATTTTACAAGGACTGCCTGATGAATTCAAACAAATTTCTGTTTATGTTACACAGAGTGATGAAGAATTAACTTTTGCACAATTTAAAACGAAGTTGAGAAGCTATGAGAGCACAGAGAAGTTATGTGTTGCTGGCTCAACAGAAGATAGTGTGATGAAAATTAAAGGAAGAGACAACTGGAATTCATGAATCACTTATTACAACTACGGCCACAGAGGACACAAAGCCCTGGATTGTCCTTCAACCTCGGGTGAGCGCAGAGAGCTGAAACAGTGGTGTGGTTTCTGCAAGAGCGCCACGCATAAAGATGTAAATTGTCGGCGGAAATGACGAGACAAGATTAAGCAAGCGATGGATGAGGAGGACCACACGTTTGCTTTCACGGTGAAGCAAATCAACGACGCCCAGATCTACGGCACAAAGATGAAGGGCCTCATGGTCGACTGTGGTGCAACAAAGCACATTGTGACAGACGCTGCAAAACTTAAGGATTTCGACTCGACTTTTAAGCCTCAGAGCCATATTTTGGAGTTGGCTGATGGCGAGAGGGCCAGTGGGATCGCACTGAAGAAAGTAGGGGTGTAACGGTACGCTAAAATCACATTTTGGTTCGGTTCAATAGGCTATATGCCACGGGTAGTGGTGACGTACTTCCGTTAAAAGGTGGGACATATCCTGCACTTCCGGCTCTCATCTACTACTGTTGTTGTTAGCGGTAGCTTCTAGAACTAGACCATGTAAAAGACACAAAAGGTAAATTATCTGCGAGCTACTGGTACAACAAGAGAGATTTGTTGTGTGCCGTTGTGTCCAGTGAATAGCAGGTACAATTGACCTTTCGCAGAAGCCCCGCCCCCTTAGTTACTGTTGCTACGCCCGTCAAGCTTTCTGTAGCCGGTGAGTGTTAGCGCGTCATGACGGGGATAGCTTGTATACCAGTGCGTGTTAGTGACTCATTTTGGAGCAATACCAGCGCAATATCCTCCAGATCAAGGCAAAAGGGGTTACAATATGCAGTGGAGTTTTGGAAGATTTACTGTCTTAAAACGATAGATCTCAGACGCGACAGGTACTTTTAGCCGAGTTAGCTGCTAATAAACCTTAGCCGAGAGACCGGAGCAAACGCGTTCGCTATTTATGTATTTTTAAATTATGTGAAATATATTTCTATCAGTATTACATTACACCCACTATGCTCCATTATTTGTATTCACTTAATTCTGCCTTATAATGTGAAATGTGACACTAGGCAGAACGTTTTTCTCTCGGGCTTTATTTCCAATAGGGAAGAGTTTTTCAGTTACACGCCTGCACATGCAACACACCCAACATTTGATGATTGACATACAGAGCTGATAGCTTGTTGGCTGAGAGGCGGATCACTCACAGAGTAGGGGAAGTTCTAGGGCGGTTCCAAGGCGGTTCGGTTCCAGGATTGGTCCCACGAGGCGATGACGTCATCTAGAGGTATAAAACCGTGGTCCGCCTTCGAAGATGTGTGTGTGTGGACTTGTGCTCGGTGAGAGGTCTGTTGGTCGCTGTAAGGTTTATTCTTATAATGTACAATAAACCTGCCTAAAACTTGCACATTCGTTTCAGAGCTTCCCTTCAACTTTTGAACCGCAACAATTTGGTGATCCCGACGTTGAGAAGTGTGAGGTTTGGCCTGAAACGGAAGCCGATTGGGGGCTTCCCCCACGAGTGGCGGAGCAAGCTGCAGCCAAGTGGCGCCTCTTCATTCAGGTGAGCAGATCTTCCGTTTATAACTAAATGTCTGCTATTGAAAACGCTAAATTTACCTTGGCTGTATGTCTGTTCTGTCTACGGGTGGGCAAAAATTACACCGTAGTGTAGCTACGGTTGTTTGGGTTAGCGTTAACAGTTAAATAACGTGAACCACTGTTGGTATTTCATTTGAATGTGCATTTTTTTTGCTGTTTTCGTACATATAAGTAAAGTATAAAGCACATAGTCCACACACACAAAGGGTGAGAGTATGAGTGCCTAAGTTTGCGTTTTTTCCCCATCTATGAGCTCCAGCCTGTTGGCTGGGAGACATTTTTTTTATTTGTTTATTTTATGGGCTCCGGGAGCTGTGGGGCTGAGGTCAGAGGTGAACTCCGGGATTTATTCGCCGTAGAGTCGCACTGGCTTTCATCCAGCACACGGCTTGCCGTACAGAGTGGCCTGGGTCGCTCCGGGTTCACAAGAGTTGCCGAGAAGGTGATTTAGTTCACAATCCGGGACCAGTGATCGCCGTTAGAGTCAAATCTTTTCTTCCCCTTCCCAGTTGAAGTTGATTGCCGTATTTTCTGGTGTATAGGTCGCAAACTTTTTATTTTTTTTTCATTTATTATTTTTTTTATTTTCTTTTCTTTATTCATTTTTTTTCCTTTATTTATTTTCTGTTTCATTTAGAGGCTTGTGGCCTGTACTCCAGAAAGTGCTGTAAACACGCAAACTAAGGCAACAGGGAAAGATTTTTTATTTTATATATTGTTTCAGTGGGTGTATTTGCCGGCAGTAGGTCAAATTGTGAAGTCTAATAGTGACTGCCACTGCTGTGCTCTGGGGTGGCATTTTTATTGGGTGTTTTAGGAGGGTGATTTAAAACAGGCAGTTTCTTGGTTGGCTACTGCAGCTGTCCATGGTCCTGGCTGGAGGTTTGCTCACTTCACCCTTGTAAAACGCGTGTATAACATTATTATAATGTCTGACATACCTATACAAACTTGGAAGAATTGTGCCCCTGGCACATTAGGATCTGTTTTGCATGAGTTATGGGTTTCATGGAGTCGGAAGGTAGCTGTCAAGAATGTTCTTGATGAGAAAAGACGTTTAGTTTCTTGGGTGAANTTATTTATTTTAAAGCATAACTCTTTGAGAGTTATGTTTTAAAATAAATATTTCCTGAGATGCAATTATTTATTTTAAAGCATAACTCTTTATGAGAGTTATGCTTTAAAATAAATGTTTCCTGAGATGTAATTATTCATTTTAAAGCATAACTCTCATAAAGAGTTCTCTGTTTGGTTTTTTACGCTATGTAGGTAAATATGAACACTTGTGGGTTTTTTTTTCTTCCCAGGTTTGCATCATCTGACCTCCTGTGTGTTTCTGGGCCATGACTGAGCTGCTCTGCCATCCATGGTCGGTGTTCACCAAGAACTGAGAGGAACTCCCATCAAGTTCAAGTTGTGTTTATTTGTCATATACAGGTTAACAGGATCCAAGGTCTTAAATGACCTTGGATCAAAGCAACGGGACCTTGCTGACCCGTACAGTGTCCATCAGTCCACGGTCAGCCGGATCATCACAGCAACTTTTTGACAGTACTCAGCTCAATTAGGATCCGATACCTGAAGCGCAGATATGTAGAAATCTACCTGCAGACTTCAAGGACTACCCTGACACTACTTACTACTTGTAAGAAAATAAAATGTTGAAAACATTCCGACTTTGTCTTCTTATTGATGTATATCACCCAAAAAATGTGTATGTTGATTTAAGACAGGCTTAGAGTTCAGTTTTATTTTAGCCAGTTTATTAAAAACAAATTTGATGATGTTACATTACTGTAGAAAACGTAGAGTCAAGCTAAAGGAGGCACAAGATTTAAACAGTTTATAGCATTACAGCTTCTGACTTTAAGTCACAGCTTCCTTGACTGCTATTGGAGATTTAAAAACATGTAATCAGTCAGACGAAGGTAACTGATGAAGTAGCTCTTCCATTGTTTGTATTTGGTGTTTCGATCCGATCTCAGCTCACAAGCATCCAGGCTGGACCAGCTGGCTCCCTCCTCCTCCTGCGGTGTCCTGTACAGTGAAAGAAAACATCTCTTATTAAGAGCTGCTGCTGGTGTATATAGCAGACAAGTGTTGAATATAAAGAGTTTATATTGTCTGATATTTAACTTCAACTCAAGTTTTGTTCACAAACTTGAATTAAAATAAATAACTTGTGTTTCTAAATCTGCTCTAAATCTCCTGCCTCCTTGTTTGAAACTGAACTGTCAGGTGGCTGTGACTCAAACAGTGGGGCTTCTGGCTGTTCCTCATGGACTGTAAACACTCAGCCCTAACTGTGATTTCTCCAGCCTCCTTGTTTGAAACTAACATTTGTGTTAATCAGAAACAGTGTACATACAGACAAAACACGTTTACTCAACAATTTAGCAAGGCTAACTATGTTAGCTGTGTTAGCCTACATGAGGCAGTTTGGTGAACTGAAAACAAATACCGACTTACCTTCATAGTTATTTATATAGTTGGACACCTGGGCGCAGTTAGTAGGGGGGACGGGGGGGTCATGTCCCCCTCAGATTTAGTGACCCTAATCAGTCCCTTCCTCTTTCCCTGATAGTACGAGAAACATCTCTGATCAAAACTGATGATGAACTTCTGTTTTAGTTCGCTGATTCTCCAACAGAGGAGCTGCAGCGGGCAGCTCACTCCCCGCTCCCTTCCTTTTTCTCTGTGACACACAGCGCAGAGCGATGTGCAGCGCGCACACACACACACATGGGTTTGTTCCTATTCTAATGGGGACTTCGCATTGACTTCCATTCATTTACCAGTCATTTCTACAACCTGACCCACCAACAGTAGTTTTCCAAACGGGGACAGACAGGGCTTTTTGTCCCCATAAGGAACAATGGATTCTCAACACTGGGCTGTGTGCACCTGCACGGGGCAATTTGTCCCAACTACGTAGCAAAAACACACACACACACACACAGGCTGCAAGCGTCGCGCTGCGTTGAGCTGCCTCTTTCTGCAGCAGCATAATAAACAACGAGTTGAAACAAGTGCAGCCAGGCTTCAGTTGGAAGAGACTCCTCTGATGTCCAGCTTTTGGTAAACTTTATTATTCAATCTTCACAGAACCAGAAAATAAGTTAAAATTTTCCCCAATGATGTTTTTAGCTAGAGGCAGCACTCAGCACGTAGGGACAGAGTTCTGTCAGGTGAGTGATAAAGGTGCTGGGCAGTTGTGAATTAAATAGAAAGTGTTTGCTCAAATTAGTATTTATTTTTAGTATATTCTAGTCAGTTGGGCAAACTTCATGAAACAAATTACTGATCTAAAGACGAACTACAGCATTAACAACTTTATTTAAGTCTCATTTCTAGGAAGTGGTAGAAATAGTTTTTCATAATTAGAACTTGATGTTTAAATAAAAGATCTATAAATAAATTTCTCAGTCCATCCATCAAAAGCTTTCTAATCAGTTCCAAATATCCATGATCAGTTTTTCTTAATATTTACATACAGGTTAACAAAACTGAAAAAACAGTTATAGTTTTTGTAACCCTTTTTTGGCACAGTTTCATTTTATGTTCATGATTTCATGTCAGTTTGTTATGAGTGGGCCTATCACTAAATCAGGAAAGAAATGCCTCCTAAATTCACTGTTGGTGGTTATCAATATCACTTTTTTCATTGGGTAAAGTTATTATAATTTATAAATCATGAAAGAGGAAGACTTGAGAGTCCAACTGGCCATGTTTAAAAACAAGTACAAGATCAACACATCTGCATGCTTTAAAAGAAATGCCTCCTGAAGTCCGTGGCCTTTTTGATCAGGTGGAGACACTTGTGAGATTGTTGATGGTGGTGCCCATTTCATCTGCTGAGGCAGAGCGCAGCTTTAGTGGGTTACGCCGATTGAAAACATGGTTGCGATCAACCATGACTCAAAAAAGGCTTAATGGCATTGCCGTGTGCCATATTCACCAAGAGAGGCTTGACAGACTAGACAGAAAGGACATTGCTCAGCAATATGTTCAGGGTAATGCAAAGAGGAGAGATGGTTTTGGGTCCTTCATTGAGTCTGCTTCTAGGAAGTAAATAAAAAGTAGAAAGGATGTTACTGTTCATTTTAACCCTTGGATGCATGAACGACCAATACCTACATTCTTCCATGAGTGGGGTCAAAAATGACCCCAATTAGAATCAATGGGTTTTTTGCAATGAATTTAAATTATGTCTTTAATTTTGGTTAAAGGCAGTTATATTTATTATATTTGGGTCAACAAAAGACTGATTTTACATTAAACAAGGTTATTCATAACTTTTTATTTAAAAAAATTCCACACGAAATAACATGAAAAATCTTCAAAAATTATTGCTAGAATATCCATCTGTCTGAAGGACAAAAAAGAGAGTGAACATACGACCAGAACACTGTAGACTCACATGTGCCCACACAAACATCTTTTCTCCATTCACTGTGTGCAGTTGTCACAAACTATAGTTTTTGCTTTTGGCTGTGACCACTGCACACTGGAGTACTGCATTTCCTGCACTAATTGGTGGCTTTGTTATTTTTGTTTCTTGGACACATCTGGCACCTCTTTCTCTTCTGTTGGCCCTCTGTGCCTCTCTCCTGTTACTTGTTTGAAACTTTTGTCACTCCACATCTTCCAGTTGCTTCAGTGATGTCGGTTGGTAGGTTCAGGGTGCCTTGGGTTGTGTAGAAGACTCTCAAAAAGCACACACATTGGTGCATTCCAGTTCTTCTCACTTCCTGCAAGAATGGTCACTCCAATGAAGGCCATGAGCTCCTGTTTGCTTAGATTGTTCCACTCTTTTCCTCTGCTTGTTGCGACTCTTCTTCCCTCCATGTTTGTTCATGTCAACACCTCTTCTAATAAACTATCCATCCATTATCTTTTACCCGCTTCTTCCATTTTTGGGTCACAGGGCTCGCTGGTGCCCATGTCCAGCAATCACTGTGCGAGGGTCGGGGTACACCCTGGACATGTCGCAAGTCCATCACAGGGACACATACACACAAACAACAATTCACTCTCTCACTCACACCTAGAGACAATTCAGAGTTACCAGTCAGTCTAACATGCATGTTTTTGGTCTGTGGGAGGACACCAGAGTACCCGGAGGAAACCCACGCATGCACGGAGAGAACATGTAAACTCCACCCAGAAAGGCCCCCGGACCGGGATTTGAACCAGGGACCTGCTCGCTGAGAGGCAGCAGCTCTACCAGTTGCGCCACCGTGCTGCCCTTCTCATATACTGTACTATCAGTGATAAACAGTTTTCATGCATCTATTGAGAGATGGTGCTAAACCCAGGTGCAGGCCCTGACCGACTTCTCAGTAAATTGTGGCTTGGTGTTTTAGCCTGAGTGGGAGATAACTCTGCCTAAGAGCCCTCGTGGCTCATTCTGTTGGACACAACATCCATTCCCTCTTTGGAGGTCTCAGAGGACTCCTCCGTGTCTGACTGATCTTGTTCAACAGTGGCAGGTTGGTTTCCAGACAGCCTGGCATGTCCAGGTGGAAAATAATCTATATCCTCTACACAAGTTGTCAGATCTCGAGTCAGTACCACTGATGGGTTCTTCATCCCATCCGTTCAGGATCATATCTCGAGCAAGGTCTTCGGGTATCGCTGTCCTCCAAATAGCCATGATAGTTTAGATGAGAAAACATAAAACACAAACATGAGACCTGGTTTCAACAAAGAACTATGACAACAATGGACAACAGCAACAACAATAGACAATCATAAAAGAGGCATACAGATTTTTAAAATAATATATATTTACAGTAATATAATATATATAATAATATATACAGGTAATAGGTTATCCAACAGGTTTGCATTTGTTACAAGGAATTATGAATACAGTGAGTTTCTACACAACAAATCCAGTAATATCAGCTGGCTTACTAAGCTAGTGTAATGTTAGCTAGCTTAAGTACTAACATTATTTTGTAGTTTGCTAAGAGTGTCTACTTTGTTGACCAACATGATATTCTATTACAGTAAAGTCATGGAGTTGGTAAATGCAGATAATACATGTATGCTGCTGTGTCAAACTGACCTCCTAGTAGTGAGACTGCAGGTATCAGATGTGTAAATGAGACAGAAAATGTGTCTTGACAGTCACAGTTGGTAAGAATCAAAGGTTCCCAAAGAAAACCCTTGAGATTCTATAGGAAATGCTTGGGGTCATTTTTGACCCCACTCATGAAAAACTGGGGTAGTGACACAAAAACTGCAATTTCTGAAAATGTATAAAAACATTTTAAAAAATTCAAATGGCTTGAAGTCACAAACATGTTTTATGAGGAATACCTGGAATATGGAAGAGTAAAAACTTTTAGTTTCAGAGATTTTGAAGAATAACAACCCTCGGGGTCATTTTTGACCCCACTTATGCATCTAAGGCACATGTGTCAAACTCCTGGCCCGCGGGCCAGATGTGGCCCGCCATGTCATTTTATCTGGCCCGCGAGAGCTTAATTAAAAAGTTTTGAGTGTCTAAAAATTAATACGAGCGAGTTTTGACCAAAAACTACATTTCCCACAATGCCTTTCGACTACGGCAGCCCCACTATGCCTTTCGACAACGGTTTTCCCACAATGCCTTTCGACTACGGTAGCCGAGGCAGTGTTTCTACCTTCATGCCAACGAGTGGAATTGAGATATAAATAATGATCCCAACATGTCCAGAAAGAGAAAAGTTGATACAGACGGAAGTTTCAAGAAAGATGGGAAGGCGAATACTTGTTTGTGCTTCCAGGAGAAAGACCGGTATGTCTTTTGTGTTACGAGGCGGTGTCGGTTTTGAAACCAAACACGGAGCTAAGTACGCTAAAGCTAGCCTTCAAGAAAAGCAACACATTCTGCCAAGAATTAAAAGGCAAACTGCAGTCGCAGCAGTTTGTTCATGAAACCCACAGCCAAAAACGAGGCTGCAGTGAAAGCTAGCTTCAAAGTGGCTGTGTGACTTTGCTGTGTTGTGCGACATAACCGACCATCTCGCCCAGCTGAATCAGAAGCTGCAGGGACGCAAACAAGTCATCACGCAGATGTCCGACGCGATCACGGCTTTCCTGCGAAAATTGGACTTATGGATGTGGCAAGTGAAACAGGACAATCTTGTCCACTTTCCTGTTTGTCAGGTTAGCATTTTCTTAAAATTTAATTCAAATATATCCTGATGCATTCTCAATAATCCAGGTAGAAAAATCTAAAAAAGCTAAGTGTGGTCCTCTGGACATTCAAAAAAACAAAACAAAAAACAGGTGATTATTTCAGCCACCTAAAATAATATGTTCCCCTTCCTTGGATGGTTTCTTTTCACAAAGATGGCCTCTTTTACTCGTCTCTCAAACCATTGTTCCTCTCTATCAAGGATGTGAACATCTTCATCCCTGAAAGATGAAGTTTTGTTTTGTTTTTTAAATGTCCAGAGGACCAGACTTAGCTTTTTTAGATTAATTAAAATATAATAAAATGTAATTCAACAAAGAAGAAGAAAATTTCAACTGTGTGCAATTTAATGATTGTGCTTGCATTTTGTTTTGTGTTCATCATTTTCAGAACATGATCAATCATAGAGAGAGAATCCACTTGGTGTGTTCACGGACAGGCAGCATCTCCTCATCAAAGACTAACCAAACAACTTGAGTACGGTAATATAGTTGTGAACTGAGTCAACCTTTATTTTGGTATGTGTATGCACACAAATTGTTGTCATTCACAGTTGGATGCAAGGCTGTGTGTAGCCTTTTTGGGTGAGATGCTACATGTGTCATACATGTTCTTTGCAGCTCAGTTTTATGTTTTTTTTTTTAATTAACTTGGACAATTTCATCCTTCATTAATGGAGTTATGTGGGTTTTCATAAGCTGACAAATTTTAAAAGGATTTATGTTAGAGCAACAAGCAAACAGATGTTTTCTATGCAACTGTAATTGTCAGTTGAATAAGTTATAATAAATGAGTTATTCAACATTAAGGAGTACGGTAGTTACATTTATTTTACATTACATTAGATTACATTTAGTTACATTTATAAGTTACATCTGGCCCTTCAAGGACAGCCATTATGCCGATGTGGCCCTCGGTGAAAATGAGTTTGACACCCCTGATCTAAGGGTTAAATGTGAGTTTAATTGACAGTATTCAGATATTTATGTAAATATGTTCTTTACACTTCTGAGTTCACACAATGTTGAAATGTTGCAGTAAAATGTATTAGAGGGAAGTTTTGGTGGATCAGTCATATTCCTTACAAATTACAGTTTAACAATGTATGGTTAGTGTTGACTTGGAAGATGTTTAACAATGTTAATTGTTCTTCCTTAATTTCAAATAATTCTAATGCCATTTTATTACAAATTATTCACTCAAACGCTATTATGAAAGTAACTAATCAAATTACTAAAAATTACTTGGATGGAAATCATTTGCTGAAAACTTGGTCCCCCCCAGTTCAAAAATCCTATCTGCATCCCTGGTTGGACACAAAGCTTAAATCCTTTGTCCTTCTTAGATGTGGGCGCTTTAGACAAGGTCTGAATAATTCTGTACACATCATTGACTGTGACTGTCGGCAAGTCCTGCAGAGATTGTGTGAAGAACGCCATCCTGTGCCTGTGAACCGGAAGTGCGCCGTCTGTCCCATGAATGCGGAAGTGCTAGAACGGAAGTCCGTGGCATATAGCCTATTACAAGGAGGGCTCGGTTCTGGGTTTTTTTCGGTACAAAAAATAAAATTAAAATAAAGACTTATAAAACATTTATTTTGAAAATATGCCAAGTAAACAATATGTTTATATAAAAATAAATAAAAGTGACCCATTTGGATGACATTTAAAATATATTTAAATAAACTGCATTCTTTACAATAAATAAACTATACTAACAATAATAAAACTCTTAATAAATACAATAACAGTCAGAACCAGAACAATAAGCAGCAACAGACTGTTTACAATCTAACTAATCAAGTTTAAAGTGTTTGTCCAAAAAGACCAACTTGTCCACATTTTCTGCCAAAAGCACAAATCTAGTTACAGTGAATATCTCCAGTGCTGGATAAAATCATCTCAAGAACAACAGTAGCAGCAGTGTGGCTGTATTTGTCCTCATTACTTACAACCACCTCGTCTTGGACCTGCTCCCCCAGGTGGGAAAAGGACCAGACTTAGCTTTTTTAGATTTTTCTACCTGGATTATTGAGCATGCATCAAGGTGTCCCTGGAAAAGTTCAGAGTTCAGTCACACACTTCTACTGGAGGTGGTGGATTTCCCTGAAGAGGAAGAAGTCAACTGCTAACTGTCCCAGACTGGTAATAAAACACAAAGAGGTAAAAAAAAAAAGAGTCAATAAGATTATAACTTTAAATTAAAAAAGTTATATAGATAATAATATTAATAAAACAACAATACCTCTTCTTGAACAGTTGTTATGAGGTGGTTAAACCGTTTGGTCATCATCATCATCATGGCAGAGCTTTAATCAGCTCCAGGGCTTGTTGACATCAGTTTTAGTTGTTTCATAAAGTGATGAACTTTTGTTGTCTGAAGTGTTGACATGATGGATGTTGTAGTGGAGCTCACGAACTTTAAAGCCTGCAGTGCACATCACCAACATTCAGTCCAGAGCTTTAAAAACTTCTACAGCTTGTGTTATTGAACTGGACAGATCTGGTTTACCTGATGAAGTAGTTTTAATGCTGCTGTTTGCAACAAGCTACTTTTCTTGCTTTTAGAAGAGACGTTCACTTTGGGGTGACGTTGTTTCAAGTCCGTTACCAAGTTAGACGTGTTGGGGGGGGGGGGGACGTTTTGCAGCTGCAGATCTAATCTTGTTGGTTCTCTCGTGGCGCAGCACTCCGTTCCTCTGCACGTCTGCACCAAACGTCCACACACACAGCTTTGGGCTCGCGCTCGTCTAACGTTCCTAACATGAGACCGCAGCGAGAAGCTAACCCGCTAAAAGCTGCGCGTGCGTCAAGATAATAACGCTGTGGTGCAACACGCCAAGGAATTTTTAGTTCCGCTGCGCATATATCCCCCATTAAAAACGTTTAATGAGTGAAAAAATAACCGAAACGGTACGCAGGTGGACCGAACCAAACGTGACGTACCGAAACGGTTCAGTACACCCACGTGTACGTTACATGCCTAGAAGAAAGGCACCGCTAGAGTTAATTTGAGAGACCGCAACGGCCGACTTGTGGACATAATGTTAATGGATACATTATACGTGCCGTCATTCTCCCAGGATATATTTTCTGTTAAAGCTGCAACTGCTCATGGAGCGACAGTCATCTTCAAAGAGGGACAGAATCGGCTCATCCATAAAAATGGTACGGTTTTTGATATTGATGTTTATGATAGAATGTTCTATTTAAATACCCTTGATGATGACGTTGATGAGTGCAATGCCTGCTATGACATCCAAACGTGGCATGAAATATTAGGTCACTGTAAATATGATGATGTGTCAAAGCTGGAAGGTGTTGCAGATGGAATAAAAATTAGAGGTAAAACTGAACAACCTGATCTAAAATGTGAAGTATGCATAAAGGGTAAATTTACTCAGACCAGGAGTAGAGTTCCTGATGAAAAAGCTAAAAATGCACTAGATCTTATACATGCAGATCTGGCTGGACCAATAGAACCAGCTGCTAAATATGGGTTTAGATATGCCTTAGCTTTCACAGATGATTATTCTGGTGCTATATTTACCTATTTTTTGAAAGCTAAGAGTGATACTGTGAAAGGGTCAGAGAAGTTTATAGCAGATGTGGCACCTTATGGTAAAATTAAAAGTACAAGATCAGATAATGGAACTGAGTTTATGTCTAAAGAGTTCCAATCATTGCTTAGTCAAAATGCTATAAGACATGAAACTTCAGCCCCTTATTCTCCCCATCAGAATGGGACAGCTGAGAGAACATTGAGAACTGTCTTTGAAATGGCAAGATGCCTGTTAATTGAGAGTAATCTACCTAAAAATTTATGGACATATGCAGTTCAGACGGTTGCAATTATCCGATACAGATGTTACAACAGACGCGTTGAGCAGACTCCATGTTACGTTAACAGGAAAGAAACCTGATCTTTCAAAAATGAGAACTTTTGGATCTGAATGTTAAATATGATAAGAAAAAATTGGATCCACGTTGTGAAAAGGGAATTTTTGTTGGTTACGACAAAAATAGTCCTGCATGTCTTGTCTTTTATCCAGACACAGGAAGAGTACTTAAGAATAGACTGGTAAAGTTTATCACAAAAAGTACCAGTGAATGTGACAGTCAAACTGATGACATGGATGAGAATATTTTACTCAAAAAGAAATTGAAAGTGAGCAATTAAACCCAGATTTGAGTACAATTATCTCACAAGAGATTAAAACTGAGACTTGTGATACAGAAGAGAACTTGGATCAAAGTGAAGGTAACCTTGGTGCACGTTATCCTAAAAGAGAAAGGAGACCTCCCAAGTATTATCAGGATTATGAAATGAAATGTGAAGATGATCAAGCAAACATGAACATTGACTCCAGGTAGTCCCCGACTTATGAGCGAGTTCCGTCCCTAGGGGGCGCTCGTATGTCAAAAATTCGTAAGTAGGATCACATAGTAAAAAAAAATAACATTTTTTATAAATGAATACATGTACATGAATACATGTACAGTCAGCAAGCACTTAGCCTATCCTAACACAGTTTTTAAAGATGAAGGAGTGAGTTGAATTGTCTCCCTTTCATATGAAAGTGTGTGGGAGCTCCTGAACTGACAGCATCGTCTCAGCTGTACTCCACACCTTCACTGCTCGCTACACGTCTTTGGTCTGCAGCTCAAGAGTAGCATCCTAAAAAGGTGTCAATTTAGCAATCTAGGTGAAGATTTGAGCTATTTGTCTTCATTTTGGGAAGCAGAAAATAGTTTGGGTGATGGAACAAGAAACAGCAGGATCTAATTTAGGTCTGATGCCGTATCAGACTTACTTTTATGTGAGCTGCTCATACCATGACAAGCCAAGAGCTCTGCCTCAACTCTGCACATGACATCACAGATGGTGCGTTCGGATGTAAACGGATTTCCCATGATTAAACACAGCTTGAAGTTCAAAATCACTTTTAAAGCAAAATTAAAGTGATTTATCATTTTGTTTGCAAAAACTAACATTCTGAAGAGGTGGCTGTGGATGTGTGGGCCTCCCTGGTAAAGATGCTGCCCCCGCGACCCGATTTCAGAATAAGAGGAAGATAATGGATGGATGGAGTAAAGGGGCCCCAGGGCTTTCAGCTGAACTTCTCAGGGGCCACAGTTGAACAGCCGATAACTCATAACTGTCCTTTCTGAATTTTGACTGTTTTTGTCTGACTTCATCCTAGAACCAAAACATTTATAACATAATAAAAGTTGAGCAGATTCTGCAGAAGATGATGGATGGATGGATGGATGGATGGATGGATGGATGGATGGATGATGGATGGATGGATGGATGGATGGCCTCCACAGAGAAGGAGACCATCAAACAGCATGAGTGCTCAGTTCAGTTGAACACCTGCATGTTGCTTCAGATCAGCTGTTCAAATCTCTGCAGGTTCTAATCAAAGGTTCATCAGGACTTTCAGATGAATCTTTCTGTTCAGTTCCTGAGACGACTTCTGTTGTGACTTGGAGCTATTTAAATAAACTGAACTGAATTAAATCTCTCATGAACCAGGTTCTACAAAAACATCTATTTTTGTTCCCTCATCATTTGATGTATTTTCACTCATTGTGTCTACTTTTATTGTTCAATTTAGATGTGTGGATTTGTTTCTTGTACACAGATTATTTTATTTTAGTGATTTAAATTGTAATTCTTGTTTTGTGAGTTGAACATCTGTGGGTTAGAATAAAGTTGAACCAAAGGCTGCAGCTCTTCTTTAAACATGTTTGAGGGAAATGATGCTGAGATCCAATAATTTAGTCTTTTTATGATTTGAGTTAACTTTAATTAACAGATTATTTAATAACGTCAAAGTGAAAACAGGATAAATAAAAATAAACGTTTTTATACATAAAATATTAATAAAAAACATCCCCGTCCTCCAGAATTGGAATCTTGCCTTTGTGAGCATCACAGCAGCTTCAACAGGTCTGCAGCTCGTATGATCCTCCACAGCTCGCTCTGAATAACTCTGCATGTTTGACCCGTGACATCACAGTGAGTTCTGCCTCTGTGTGTGTACCATTTCATTCCAAGGTCTGGAACAGAATAAAAGACGAGCTCTCCACTGTCTCCTGACTGTTAGTCCCATGAAGAATGATTATAACACGAGGAAGCATCATGGAAACATTTCACATCGTTCACAACAACAGTAAAGAAGCAGAAAAGTTATAAAGTCTATTTTAATAAAGTCAAATAATAGAGCGTGCTGCATTTATACACATCCCTCATGTAGTGGGCATGACCATGTCCACTCTGATACACCTGTGTACTTTTGAACTGTTCCAGAGATGACCTTTACTGACCTCTCAGTAAAGCAGGACATTTAACACAATTATTCCATTAGTTATAATCTGAGGACATATAGTCACCAAAGAGACTATTTCTATCTTGATTTTATTCTAATGTAATCAAAGAATAACTTTTTGTCATTTTCATGATATATGTGCTGTTGTTCTTTTAATATAGAGCTTTGGAGCGTGACGTCACTGGACCACCGCGCACAGCATTGTGGGTAGTTTTTTTTGTAGTTTTTTGTCGATCCGCCATTTTTCCTGTCTTGCTCGTATTTTGTTCGAATCAGGTTTCAACAGCTTAGCAATGGTCCTAAATTGCTGTGTAATAGGATGCAATGTCCGTTCACACGACAGAAAAGGTAAAAAAATAGAAAACGGACTCTCGTTTTATAGTTTCCCTACCTGGAAACAACGCGAGGGCGAGCTTGTGTCGGCCATAACAAAAAGGAGGCATGGATATCAGCAGTGAGACGTCCTGATGTAACGTTCTCCAACATCACAAGATACATGCTTGTTTGTTCCAGACATTTCCATTCAGGTGAGTATTTTAAATCAGTTTACTGGAGTTGTGCCATTTTGTCAAGGTGTATCATGTTTTGGTCGAGTTCAGTGCATAGTGGGTCAACCAAGTTTAGGTCGGACATCTGTGTTATTTTAAAATAAACTGTTTAAAGTTGATTGTGTTGTCACATTGACTGTAGCATATTGTTTTTTATTATTAATTTATTTCTTTATTCATTTTATCAAAATAAATACCCAACAAAGACAAAAAAAAGAAAATATAAAATGAAAGGCAGCAGAAAGAAGAAACTATCTTATTATATCTGCCCCTTTTCCAAACAATCTATTCAAAGAATAATCTATAAGTAACAAAAAATGAGTAACTCATCTCAATTTTCAAATTTCAACATATTACACATTAAAGCGCTTCATCTTTTAACAAAATGTGTCTGAATATTTAAGGGTAGTACATTGTTATGACATTTATACATCACCATTAAAATAAGGTAATCTACCAATGGAACTTCAGTAATTTCAACTAAAAAAATAATATACTAGATGGATGACAGTAATGTTTTCTGGCAATAATTATATTACTGATCTGCGTTCTCTTCAAGGCAAATCTTCTTATGAGATGGATGAGTCACATCCCGACTGGGCTCCAACACTGCACTTGGGACACTCCGAGGTGAAAGTGTCAACATCAGACCGACATGCTCGTCCATTAAAGACAAGGGGAAGATGAAGGCCAGGAAGTGATGGAAAGGCAAAATCAACAAGCAGTGGAGGCTGCAGGAGATGTGCAACAACCAGTGATGGTGGCAGCAGGAGATGTGCAACAACCAGTGATGGTGGCAGCAGGAGATGTGCAACAACCAGTGGTGGTGGCAGCAGGAGATGTGCAACAACCAGTGGTGGTGGCAGCAGGAGATGTGCAACAACCAGTGATGGTGGCAGCAGGAGATGTGCAACAACCAGTGGTGGTGGCAGCAGGAGATGTGCAACAACCAGTGGTGGTGGCAGCAGGAGATGTGCAACAACCAGTGGTGGTGGCAGCAGGAGATGTGCAACAACCAGTGGTGGTGGCAGCAGGAGATGTGCAACAACCAGTGATGGTGGCAGCAGGAGATGTGCAACAACCAGTGGTGGTGGCAGCAGGAGATGTGCAACAACCAGTGGTGGTGGCAGCAGGAGATGTGCAACAACCAGTGATGGTGGCAGCAGGAGATGTGCAACAACCAGTGGTGGAGGCTGCTGGAGAGGAGCACCAACAGGTGATGGAGGCTGCTGAAGAAGAGCATGAGCAAGTTGTGGAGTCTGCGGTGGAAACCCCACGAGAGCACATCACTGTCGCTGCAGATGGGGAGGAGGAAGATGAAGCAGCAGCAAAAAGGCGACAAACAGAATGTCAGTTGTGCGAACAAAGAAGAGCAGAAATTAATCGTCTCTTACAGGAAAACAGGGAGCTCAGGTCAGAGCTGAATAAAAAACAGCTAGACAAAGAATTTCTTAGGGGTGACACAAAAAAGTCAGGTACTATGCAGGACTTCATTGCTTTGACGTATTGTTGTCATTGTTTGAATTTGAAATGAAACAGATCCATTTTGAAGTAAACATTTGATGTAATTAAACATTTCCAGTAAATGTGATGAACGTGTGAGTTAATACATTTTATAGAAAACACACAAAAATGTGCAAATATAAGTCAACAGCATGTTTTACATAATTATGTCTCCCTTGAAGTACAAGCTCTGAGAAATATCTTTAGGAAGCTTCATGCTTTCTGTAGACGTCCAGCCATGTCTGTGTGGTCCACACAAGGTCACAGTGGTTTGATTATGCACCTGTGCAGAGTGGGTGATGCTTCTGCAGGTGAACTTCATCTCCTGCCTCCAGCTGCTGGATGCTGCATGTCTTGTATCTGTGAGGGAACTTTCTCCAGGCAGCAGCGATCACACTGAGTCCATCAGAAGATGCTCCAAGTTCAGGAGTTGGTGTTTATGATGAAACCACATGCTTTAACTTTAAGATTTTTTTTACTGCTAGCTGTATTTTAATGTAGGTGTTTTGATGATTCACACACCATTTTATTTCTGTGTGTAGACACACTGTTACTCAGCATGACCCACGGTGTTCTGGTGGCTCAGAGTCAGAGCAGAACCTGCGAACAACACAATTAAAATGGTGAATGAAAAGACAATGTATAATATACAGTATATATATGCATCTTAATACATATACTGTATATAGTGATTATAGTAATCTAATCAAGATTTGAAGTCTACATGTTATTAGACATGCTCAAGTCATTAAAAATAAGGTAATTTTCAACTTGGACCTTTGTAATTTAGTAAAAAAACATACTTTAAAAATCAAGTGTTCTCAGTTTTTAATACTCCTAGCATACAGAAGGTCGTTTGATTCTGAAAGAAATGTAAATTAATAATTTATGTACAATTAAGGAGCCAAAAACAACGTACCTTCAACGTATTTACAATCTGGGGGCTTTAAAAATGTCCAAATCATCTATCCAGCTGTTCATAGATTGGACCAGCTCTCCCAGTGATTTGTAATTATAAAAATTATTTGTGGTGTAAACACTGACACAGACCAGGTCTGCTAAAATGACTGGGAATGTCAGTGGAGGTAAGTATTACTCCAGGTCTCTGCTCCATTTATTTATTTATTTCAAACGGGCAACATTTCCAATTATACCGATTTTTTTCATGTAGTTTTTTTTTCTCACCTGGGAGAAGCTTATTAGGATACAGTCCACTTTATTTTGCCACTTTATTTTTTATTTTACGCAAGAAATCTCCTGAATTTCTTTTATTTTTTCTGAAGACAACAAACATGGCGGTCGAGACCGGAACGCCCCGACACGCCCCCGACACCCGCCCACACAGTGACGTGTGCTCCAAAGCTCTATAGAGTATTGCTGTGTTACTTGACCAAATGAAAGTGTCTACTCAAAATATCTATGACAAAGTTGAAGAAGATGTCAAACTGACTTGCTCCAAAGTTGTTTTTGTTGAGTTCAGCTAAAACTCTTGTTAGAGTCAAGATGTCTCCTTTCTTTCAGACACTTTTCCAAAACATTCCTCTCTGTTATCTAAGCAGACCTGCTGCTAACCTTGAGTTTTTCACTTCACTGTTCTAACACTCCTCTCGGCCCACGGACGAATGAGGGAAGTGTGTTCTAATCTTTTTTCTTGGAAAAAAAGCGTTGGTGCCATGAACGCTTCAGTGTTGAATGGACAGAGAGTCTGAATGGACAGAGACCTGAAAGCTCTCTGCCTTGCAGCTGGTCAAGCTTGGTCAAATGCCAAAGACTAACTTGTCAGCTAGAACTGATGGACGCCTCCATTTAGTTCCCCGAGCAAAAGCTCCAAAGTTCTTAATGAACTTTCTTTGAGAAACATCTCGTCTTGAAGTCGGCCAGAAGCTGCCACATGTTTCTGACGGCTGACGCGGATCCGAGGAGACGTTGGAAGTAAACGACCAGTTCAGACGTACGAGGGCCTGAAGGACTCTGTGCACCTGGACACCTGGTGAGGTCTTTATCCAGACGCATCGTCAAAGGTAAAGAGCTGTTTACAACGTACTTGGGATTCAGCCGAAGCCAGATGGAAAGTGTCATTTCTGGTTACACTCAAGATAAATGACTTCCCTCCTTAATCTCTCCATTCTTTCCTCCTTTTCCCTTCCCTCTCAATTTAAGCTGGAAACTATATTTCTTAAGCCATAGGGCCCTCAGACTAAATAATTAACAACATATTTACGTCTGTTGTGTTTAAATTAAGTGTGTGATATGTGTTAAATCGCAAGAAAGTGAAATTCTGCCAATCAAGTGTAGTGATGTTGATTTAGTGATTTATTTTAAATAAATGGTAGTGTCTTTTGGCATACCAACTAAAGTCAACGTTTACTGTCACTTAATGGCTATGGTTTTTTATCCATCACAAAGATCACAGAAATATTGAATAAACGAAAAAGAAGAGAATCCGTGAAATTACTATTCAATCTGAATAAGTAAAGTAATTAAGGTAAAAAGGAGGTCAGCTTTAAACTGACCCTCCACTAAATCCTTTACATCTGGTGGCACCGCACGTGTGTAAAGACACAATATATGGTGACCCCTTCATGCTTACTTCATCTGGTGGCCTCGTATCGGCTTCTAAAAGTTTGTCGATAAATCTGTGATCTCTCATGAACTTGTAACGTCATGTTTTGCATAATGGAATCCAAGTTTTAAACTCTGAAGATAATAATTTTGGCTGGGAGTGTCGAGACAGCAGGTTCTGCATGTTTTTATCATTTGAAGCTGAGAAATTGTTATCGTTTCAACTCTGTTACACGCTAAAAGCATTCAGGTGAAGTTTTGTCAGCCGTAGTCTGTGGGGTTCTGGTCGGTTCCGGTCCAGTTCATGCACAGACGCCTGTACAAAGCTTTGTTGTTTGATCGCCGAGTCATAGTGCCTGGAAGCTAATTTAACATCTCCATTGCTGTTGTGGTATTTTACATTTTAAAGAAGGTCGAAGCAGCATATACTGTTAGAACGTGTCGGTTAATGGGTTCTGACCCGAGTTTTCTGCTCCTTTAACGTGGACCGGACCGACCTTGAAGTGGCTCCGAGAGAGTCTGTGTTGTTCAACAGCTGCAGTGCTGTGTTACTGAGCGTAACTAGTTGGCCTGTCTAGATGTGCGCCGCATGTTTCAGCATTTTGGGAAGTTAATTTGTAGCGTTTGAGTTGTTTTAAGAGTCTATGAAGTTGTTTTCTGCTGTGCAAACTAGCGTTAAGAGACGTGTCAAAATGTCCGTTTATGAGCTGTGATTGGATGAAACGCGTGCTGTGTGCTGTGAATCACTCTTGTAGCGAACGCTGATTCGCTGTTGTGTGCTGTCAATCACTATTGTGGCGAACGCCGATTCGCTGTTGTGTGCTGTCAATCAAATCGCACGCCGTTGCGATCAGCCCACTTTGTCGTCATTTCCGGCAGTACATTGGTCGAAGGTAAGAAACTACATTCGCCATGGATGCTTGTAGAATGAACTACAGACGCTGTGATTGATTTGTTGACGTGACGTATGTTGTAGCGAGCTCCGTCTCGCTCACGTTCGAAGCTGGTGACGCGCTACGCACGCTGCGTTAACCCGCCCATTCTTGTCGTCATTTCCTGGTGCATTTTCGGGTGATAGGCATTCACACTCTCACGAACACACTCACAGAGAAAAGAGGTTTCACTAAGCTTAAAAAACTCATCTTAAGCCATCAACACTGTCTAGCAACATAGATTTGTCTCTGACAAAGACGCGGTTCGAGCAATTATCACGTTCTTACTGAAAACTAACTTTTTTTTTTTTTTTTTTTTTTTTTTTTTCCATTTATAGATGGCCTCCCTTCACACCTTTTAGCCATCCTCTCACTCCAATATTTTATTTTTTTTTTAAGAGAGAAAGAAAGAAAAGAGAAAGTAAGGCAACAAATCAACAATTATCAACCAAAAGAGCACAAGGCAAACACACCCAACCTCCGTCCACAATCCTGCAAAGCACATGACAGAACACAACAATGGAACATACATGCATAAAGACTAATAATATTCATGAGCTTGCAGTAGAATTCTATAAATACACATACCCATATCTACAACTATATATATACAGTAGTATACATACATATACTTTTATATTCATTTATATATATACCCATCTACATATCTACAGATATATATATACAGTAGTATACATACATATACTTTTATATTCATTTATATACCCATCTACATATCTGCATATATATATATATATATACATCCCTGCATCCATTTGTGTGTGGTTGTGAGCATGCATAAGTGTATAAGGTTCCTCCAATAGAACATTTAGTAGCGACTGTGAAGCATCAGAGATCCGTCCCCCCAAAGCCCGAGGCAGACGAAGGAGCGATCAAAGCCCAAGACCCCAGGAAGGACCCCGAGCCCAGAGTCCCCAGGACTGCCCGAACAGGACGAGCCACTAGCCCACTCCCCAGATCCTACCAAGGGGAAGAACCGGACGAACCCCTACCAGCGACCACATACAATGACCCCCCGGTGTCGCCCGCGACAAATTCACAGGCCCCCGCCGGAGCCCGCTGCGCCGACGTAGCCCCAGGGCCGGTCACCGAGGCCCGGGCACCGGGGACGCCCACCCCTCGGGCCCAGACCCGACCGGACCAGAGGGCACGAGCCCCACCAGGCAGCCACCAGGCCGAGCCGACAAACGCCCAAGCGCCCAACCCCAGATAGTGAGGGCCCCAAGCACGCCCGCAGGCAAGGGAACACCTACCAGGGGGGGCCACGTGGCAGGAGCGCGACACTAAGTAGCCTCGGAAGTATCAGAGAGGGGGCAGTCCAAAACCCAGCCTGACACTTAAACATTCATACACAGATATACTCATTCAGACCCACCCTCATCCTCACCCTCAGTCACACAAAGACAAACAATAACGACATGTTCCATTCATAATCCCGATGCACACTCTATACCCCCTAGGTCCAAGACATGTACCTGCTCCCTGCGTGGGGCAGCCCACATCCAAACCCAGGAGGTAGGCCCATTCATTCTGGGGTGGAGAGTAGCAGAAATCCAAGATCCGGCCCATCCCGCGCCCTGCCGACAGGACAGGACACCCGAGTCCAAGCAGCCCCAGGGGGAGCGCACTGCCAGCCCCGCCCACGGCGAACCCGCAGGCCCCGAACCCCCCCACATCCCAGCACAACCCCTGACAGCCTATCCCCAGAATGTCCGCCAGGCAACCAGGGGGGGTAAAGAAAAAAAAAAATATATATATATATAAATAAATACATAAATAAATAAAATCGAAATTAACAAATCAAGACCCCGACACACACACCCCCGTCCCCAAATGTACTGTTGGTGAGTGTTGTTCTAAAGTGTAATTAAAAGGGAAAGAGAAGGAGCAAAGGCTGGCATTATACCAGTTTCCCCTCCACTCCAACTCTAACCCAGGCCCTTATTGTCTAAATGCATAATGTTGAGTGAGCACAGGAATGGGGGCGAGAGTGATGTCATCCCGCCACCCATAACCATGTGCTCACTCCTTCCCTATATGTGACTTTTATGAAGATGTTTATGAATGAATGTCTAAAGTGTATATAAAATTGAGTCCCAGGTGCTCTGTACAACAGAGATGTAGAACCATTGTAGCACACCCGAGACTCAAATTCCCTACATGTATTAATTTAAGATGAAGAGGGCGGAGGTGCGTGGTGAGGGATGGGGAGAAAATATCTGCAGGAACAGTGCTCCCACAGCGAGTCAGCTCCCCCGCTGACCCTGCGTACCCCCCCAGTTCACCAAGGTCCACCCAAGGAGCGAGGTAGTGGAAACACCTCTCCGACCGCCAGGCCATTGAGCCAAGACCAGAGAGGGACACGGCCCCGAGGGCCGCCAAAGCAGAACCAACAGCCCACACCCACCGGGGCCGCCACGACCCCTGCGTCTGCACTGAGAACAGGCCCCAACCAGGGCCCGCTCTCCGGCCAAGCACAGTCCAAGACCAACATCAAGGACATCCACCTGGTCCCCACCCCAGAAGAAATACTACACCCACCCTTCATATTAATAGCTTTCAGAACATATAACACATTAGACACCCAGGCTGGGTTTGCCCGCCCCCTCCCATTGGCCACCAGTCACACCCCCAGACACCCAACCCCCCAGCACATGAACCCCCAACCCACCAGCGAGCCGAGGGCCCCCGGCCAGAGCCGGGCACCAGAGCGCCAGCCAGCCCATAACCCGGCGACCCGCCCGCCAGAGCCCAAGACCCCCCGATCCCCACCAGGTCCAAGCCCGGGGATGACTCGCCCCCAGAGTCCCAAGCCCTCGGCACCCGCCCCGAAACCACCCCAGCACAGCCGGGTCACCGACCGGTGACCCATGACCGCCGCTACCGACCACCCGTGGGCCCGCATGCCGCCCCTAGCAGACATCCCCCAGAACCCCCCCGGTCCTCCCCAGGTCGAAGACAGGGTCCTCCCCGCCCAAGCAGCCCCAACCCCCCGGCGCCCCAAACCCCAACCCCCCCCACCAGCCCCAATGCCCCACAAGGCCAGATCCCAGACCCCCCACCCTCACTACGTAACGGAGCCGATCAAAGAATGCCAAATAGATTGATCCGATGTGTCGGCAGATGCTGTTTCAAGACTAATATGATCTAACAGAAGATTTTTATACTGATTAATGCTAAGATTATTTTTATTTTTCCAATTTACGAGTATGGTTTTCTTTGCGATGCATAAGGCAGTGAAAAGCATATAGGATGTATTTTTTTCCAGTATAACATCTTCAAAGATACCCAATAAGCAAACAGATGGAGAGAGTGGGATATTAACTTTCAAACATTTAGACAAGTCTTCACATACCTGTACCCAGAACCTCTGAACGGGTGGACAGAACCAGAGTGCGTGAATATAATCATCAGGTATATTACTTATGCACTGTGAGCAGTTGTTAGATGTTGTAAAGCCCATCTTAAACATCCGCTGACCTGTATAATGTACTCTATAGAGAACCTTATATTGTATTAATTGTAAATTGGAGATTCTAGTCAATTTAAAAGTATTTGAACATACTTGAGACCAAATTTTTTGTTCGAAGTTGATTGATAAATCTGACTCCCATTTTTCAACAGGTAGTGCTATCGAGTCATCGATTCTAGATAATTTTTTGTATATTTTAGATAATAATTTAGGTGGTTGAAAATTAATAAACTCTAACACACATGTTGGTGTTTCCAACAATGTTTTTTTAAGCTTAAATTTCTTTTTTACAATTGACTTAATTTGTTGGTATTGTAGGAAATATTTATTATCAATGTCATAT
Source organism: Garcialebias charrua (assembly GCA_038048925.1). Lineage (NCBI taxonomy): Eukaryota > Metazoa > Chordata > Actinopteri > Cyprinodontiformes > Rivulidae > Garcialebias > Garcialebias charrua. Next base: position 100,161 of record JBBPBX010000334.1, read on the forward strand.
TGTATTATTAATTTATTAAATGGAATAAAGTCTATGCCCTCAAATATGTGTTCCAGACAATCAATTCCTTTCATTCTCCAACCTGGGAAATTTAACATATTATTTTCTTGTTGAATGTCAGGATTGTTCCAGAGAGGTGTATGTGTACATGGGAGAAGTGAAGACTTTGTCATTTTCAGATACTCCCACCATGCCATCAGAGATGAGCTAATATTGATGCTCTTAAAGCAGACATGTCTTTTTAAAACTGTACTGATAAATGGTAGATCTGAAATCCTAATATCATTACATAAAGTTTGTTCTATATCTATCCAAGTTTCATCTAGTGCATTCGGTTTTAACCACTTTGATATATATTTTAACCTGTTGGCTAAATAATAGTAATAAAAGTTTGGAAGTTCTAATCCTCCGGTATCTTTAGATTTCTGTAATGTTTTTAAACTAATACGTGGAGTTTTATTTTTCCAAAGGAATTTAGATATAGAGGAGTCTAGTGACTTAAACCATTCAGTTGAAGGTTTATTTGGAATCATTGTAAATAAATAATTTATTCTCGGCAGCACCATCATTTTTACTGAGGCAACTCTTCCCATAAGTGATATGGGTAGAGATCTCCATCTAGTAAGATCGTCTTCAATTTTCTTTAATAGTGGGATATGATTTAATTTTATTAAATCTTCCAATTTAGGAGAGATATTAACACCTAAATATTTAATGTTACCTGATTGTAGTTTTTCATTAAGAGAATTATTAAACACGCAATTTATTGGAAGAACTGAAAACTAACTCTAAAAGGTTGTTTCCTTTCCATGTACTGATTTAAACTCAGTCGCCTCGTGATAACATACTCGACGCTGCCCCCTGTTGGACGTTAATAGATGAGTTCTCCCAACACACCATAAAGGTCAGCATTTTTATGGTGAAATTACCAGCTTAAAGAATTGTTCTGTACACAAACAAAAACTCCTGTTTATTTTAAATAAAAAATTTAGAATAACAGAGGTACAGAGAAACAATTGATGCTTGTTTTAAATACTGAAGAGATTTAAAATAACACCCAATAAGCATCTTTTATTTGATTTTCAAATTAAATAAAAAAGGAAAAAATGATGGAGAACAGAGCATTTCCACATTAAGCTCTGCACATCTCTGAATTTTAAACAGAATTGGCGTACACTGTACACTTTTGGTTAAAAATAGCATTTTTAACGTTTTTCTGTGTAAAATTAATGACTCCAGTTTATTTTAAATACAAAGTTTAAAATAAACAGAAAGCATCTGCTGATTTGATTTTCACAAAAAATCAAAACAAAGATAGCAGAACAAATTTGAACATGTCACAAGACAACAACTTGATAAAAGTCTCTGATTTTTATTTGGAATAACATCTGTCATGTTATGCTAAGCACACAAACACCTCCAGTTTATTTTAAATAAAAATATTTAAAATAAACAGGCAATCCATTTTTCACTCCTGATAACTGTCAAAATACAGCAAAACAGTTTAGCCTGATAACTGCAATACATCTTTTTTAAGGCATGATGGAGCAGCATCCTGGGAACATTTTAGTGTGAATATTGCATTTATTTCAAATCTTTTTAAAAGTGTTTGAGTAAGTAAAACGGACATCATGCTTGGGTTAGTTAGTAACTGTTGTTAAAAAAATAAGTTAAATTTTAAAGTTAACACTGCAAACGGCATTTAACTTTTACAGTTCATTGGGGGTAAAACCTGAAAAAGGTACCTATGAATAGAAGTACTTATTACACAGTGAAACGCGTAAACCACACAGCTGATTAGTTTGATTGACTCGGTGCTGCATTAAAAGTGAAGATTTATTTGCACACATTAAAATTCGAACTGTCTTATTGATTTTCACAAACAATCAAGACAAAGATGGAAGTTCAAGACGGTACGCGTCCAAGGCTCATACAGTATGTGCCTCTAGAAGACTCATACATCAGAGGGTACCAAGAAGGACCCCGAAGCCGAGAACTTGCTCCCCCTGCACCTTGCACAGAGGAAAAATCTTTCTCATTGTGTGGTGACTACTCAGCTGCCCGAAATGTCTTGCAGAGGAAATATGAACATCCATTCGATTTCTTTAGCAGAATTTTGAAGGCGTATGTAGGTGACATAATGGAACCTGGCCTGAGTGAGCAGGCGCTTTTCAAATATGCTTTTACAGAAAATCTAATCTCTGATATTAGATTCAAGATGCCATTATACACCTGGAGTGAATTAGAAGTAACATCTTTGCATGAAATAGTACAGTGTGCTGCGAATGTCTTTGAAGCTAACATGCAAACCAAAACACCCTTACAGGTGTCCCCAGATGAAGCGGTCAGATCCCACTCGCTGGAGCTAGAAGGGACAATTTCATCAACTCCCTCTCCTAACAAAGGCGAGAACAATCAAGATTTTCAAACTACAAACCAACTAACGGTGGGTGTTAGCTCTACAAGACGCCCAAGATGGGCCCGGGAAACACCCCTGAGCCGTGGACCTGCACCCCGGGAAAGACAATCCCAGACAGGTCGCCCAACATGGGCCCGGAAGGGACCCCTGAGACGTGGACCTGCACCTCAGATGAAACAATCTGAGACATGCAGTAGGTCGCAAACGTTCAAGAACAATGACACCAAACCTCTAAGCTCTGATGAGGTGGTGGATGTAAGTTGGTTGTTTGAAAACTTGAATGATATCGAGGATGACCAAACTGGGAAACTGAGTGACCTTGTCTTTGAAGACTCAGAGCTCACAAATAACTCAGCGCACACTACTGCCGACATTGCCATGGATGTTGACAGCAAACCAATTGCTGACACAGAACAACATCCTGAAGGTCATGATACTGTCAGCCAACAAGATGCTGACAGTAAACAAGATTACACAGATAGATGTATACGTGAACGGAAACGTGTGCCAAGACCCATGAGGTTTCTGTGTAACTTTATGCAAAGGGGGGTGGCTAAGAAAGCCTACCTGCCCATCACACTGGAAGGTGTCCTTGAGCGTGAAGCCCTCCTGGATGGCAGTTCTGATATAACTATTATGTCGGCCAAGCTGTTCGAGGAGCTGAGGACCGCCGCTAATGGTGTTGACAGGCAAATACCCTTTGAGGAATGTGCTATTGAGCTGCAGGGTCTCGCAGAGACGAGAACAACCTTAACAGCTATGGCTATGGTTCACATGCAGATTGGCAAAACGACACTACACCACCCAGTGTACGTGTCCACACTTGACTCATTCCCATTTCTGGTTGGCCAAGACTTTATAAACCGCTTTGACGCGATTGTAGATTATGGTCAACAGAAAATGTGGGCAACAGTGAGAAAACCTCTGCCAATAAAAGTGCCTCCTCGTTGTGGTACAGACTGCCTAACCGCAGGTACCGCGGTGGCCACAAGGGACTCCTCATCCGAGGACGAGAGCCCGGTAAGTGAACCTTCAACTACAGGTGAGACAGTAGAGACTCAACAGTTGGACCAGACTCTGGCCCAACAAGAGAACCTCCTCTGCGAGCTGACACAGTCGGCACTCACTGAACACTACCTACCACAGGTAGTGAAAGGTGTTGAGATCCAAGGATCCTACACCGAAGAGGCTGTACTGTCCTATGGGACAGGTAATTCAGCTATCAGCCAAGCTTTCGATGAAACCTTGGTTCAAGGACATGTGAGTCCTGAAAGTGGCAGTCTGCGACATGCTGACAGTCACTTGGACTTCATTGTCTCAGATTTTGAGGACCCCTCCTCAAACAAAAGGGGGGCAAACTCAGACTATCTACCACTGGTAGACGAAGGTGTGGAGGTCCGAGGATCCCACACCGTTGACGCTGTACTGTCCTCTGGGACAGGTAATTCAGCAGATAGCCAAGCTTTCAGTGAAATCTTGGTTCAAGGACATCTGAGTCCAGAAGGTGACAGTCTACCACATGCTGACAGTCACTTGGACTTCAGTGTCACAGATTTTGAGGACCCCTCCTCAAACAAAAGGGGGGCATACTCTCACTCTCTACCACAGGTAGAAGACTGTGTGGAGGTCCGAGGATCCCACACCACAGACACTGTACTGTCCTCTGGGACAGGTAATTCAGCCATCAGCCAAGCTTTCGATGAAACCTTGGTTCAAGAGCTTTTGAGTATAGAACTACTCAGAGATGAAATAGTTCTGACAGACTCAAAAAGCACCTCTTCAGCCATGAAGTGGGAAGACACACATCACAACGACAGTGACGCATCGCGGTCTGACCAGTCAGAAACACCTGCGACTGCGCCGACAGTTGTGACACACCTGAATTACGCAGAAAGAGGTAAACGTACAGAGAACCTTAAGGCTGGACAGACCATACCAGAGGTCTGCCAGTTTGTTATTGTTATTATTGCTGTTATTGTTGCTACCGTCATGAAAGGACAGGCTATTGGAACAAAACAGGCATGCTTTCAACCATCTCCTATGTTTTTCAACTTAGGACTGTCCATGGAGGCCACATGCCAAGTGACCCTCGACGGCAGAACCACGACTGTCGCTGTGTGTAACACGAGCACAGAAGAGGTACTGATCCCAAAGCGCTCACAGCTAGGATGGTTGATCTCTACTGATTTTCATGATTTTGAACTAAGCATTCCATTTCTGGGAGGACTCCCAGAAAACTTGATCCCAAGTCATCATTCGGGGCGAGTCTTGTTCACAAAACCAACACAGGCCATAGCTCTTTTCTCCCCCACTGAGTCCGACCGGGACATTGTCCACAGGTTCGGTTTCAACCAAGGAGAAAGTCTAGGCCCTCAAACTTACAGTGCACTACCTGTTGACAGGTTTTATGACACTGAAGGGGACTCACTGTGTAGGTTTTGGTATGTATTTATAGGACTTGGTGAGCAGTACAGTGAGTTCAGATATCCAACGCTCGTTCGGGAGTTCATAGAACATCTGGTGAGAACCAGAATAACAAAGTCATTAGTCATTAGTCATCAGATAAACTAAACTGTTTATGTTCGTGCAAAGTTCCCTTTTAGGGAAATACACTGTCCCTGCCTTCCCAGAACTGTTTTTCACCTTTCCCTTACGGGAAAAGCAGACCCCTTTTCTTACATAAGAAGTGACGTCAAAAGAAGGTATAAACCAAGCTCCACTGCTATTTTGGGACACATTCAGATTAGATTCGATTCGGTATAGACTGTACAGCTGTAATGTTCTGTATTTACTTATTAAAAGAGTTCTCTGCTGGCAAAGGAAGAAATGTCTCCTCGTGTCAAATTATTTAATATGAAGGCAAGAAGCTTCAACAGTTGGCGCTCCAACGTGGGTAAGCCGTCTGACCTCGGCTGTTTTTTCCAGCTGAGACGGGAGAAGCAAGGGCCCTGGTAATTATACTTTATACTTTGTTTTATAAAATGAGCTATTTTTCCTTCTCAGCTGGTGAAAGAAGCCTGGTGAGGGCTTTTGAACCCTTATAATATAAAACGAGGACTTTTTGTTGCCAGCAGGAGCAAATATTTAGAAACTTGCAAGTTTGGCTGTTTGACAAATTAAAAAATGAATACAAATTGAAAATTAAATAGTTTATATATGCTGACAGTCAAATTGGAATCAATTTGGAATTAATTTGGATATAATACAAACAGCTTTCTGTGTCGACACTGCAGTAAAAATATAGTTTGAAAATGTGCTTTAGACTTGGTAAAACTAAATTGCATGTTATATTTCAAGCACTTAACCCTTGTGCGATCTTAACATTCTGTTTACTCCCCTTGTCCTACGGGTCAAAAATGACCCGCACTACCAAAGACCCAAAATAAAGCAGCTTTATTGAACTTTAAATCCAAAATCCATTTTCCACGATGAAACAACCTATTTATCAATGCATCTCAATTATTTATTTATTTTATATTTTTTTTATCATGTATTTTTGTTACACAATACAAAAAGACAATCACCAGTTAACAGTATTACACTTTTTTTTAACCACAAACCAACTGTCAAAACAGTTTTCTTTTACACAGTAAAGGTTTATTATGGCTATTATATAAATGTAAAGTAATTATTTCTGAATTATTTATATTGAAAGGGAAAAAACAGTCAACAATCTGGAACTTTTTTGTCACGTTTATTTTTTAAATATTTTTTAGGAAGTGAATTATAAAAATACTTCTCTCATAACACAACAAAAAAACAAAATGTTGCTTGATTTTGTGAACAATTTTCAACTTCTACTATATTTATCACATGTAGGACAGTATGTGAGCCCCTTCTTGTTTGCTCTGGTGATGGACCGACTAACAGATGAGGTCAGGCAGGAATCCCCATGGACTATGATGTTTGCAGATGACATTGTGATATGTGGTGAGAACAGGGAACAGGTGGAAGAGAACTTGGAGAGGTGGAGGTATTCACTTGAAAGAAGAGGAATGAAAGTCAGCCGTAGTAAGACAGAGTACATGTGTGTGAATGAGAGGGAGGCCAGTGGAACAGTGAGACTACAAGGAGCAGAGGTCACAAAGGTGCAGAACTTCAAGTACTTGGGGTCCACTGTCCAGGAAAATGGGGAATGTGGTAAAGAGGTGAAGAAGAGAGTCCAGGCAGGATGGAGTGGATGGAGAAAAGTTTCAGGAGTGATTTGTGACAAAAAGGTGTCAGCAAAGGTCAAAGGAAAAGTTTACAAGACAGTGGTGAGACCAGCTATGTTGTATGGTCTGGAGACAGTGGCATTGACAAAAAGACAGGAGAAAGAACTGGAAGTAGCAGAAATGAAGATGCTGAGGTTCTCCTTAGGAGTGACAAGGATGGATAAGATCAGGAATGAGATCATCAGAGGTACAGCACATGTTGAACAACTGGGAGATAAAGTTAGGGAGGCCAGACTGAGATGGTTTGGACATGTCCAGAGGAGGGACAGTGGGTATATTGGTAGAAGGATGTTAGAAATGCAGCTGCCAGGAAAAAGACACAGAGGAAGGCCAAAGAGGAGATATATGGATGCAGTTAGAGAGGACATGAAGGTAGTTGGAGTGAGGACAGAGGATGCAGAGGACAGAGTGAGGTGGAGGAGGATGACTCGCTGTGGCGACCCCTGAAAAGGGAAAAGCCGAAAGAAGAAGAAGAAGAAGGACAGTATGTGTGAACGTGAGAATGGGCTTTGCAGATGTGTTTCTCACATGTGCAGCACACAGCTTTTGTCTTGCAGTCCTTCTTCCAGGGGCAGAACTGGCACCTTTTTCTTTTGACTGACCCAGCTGCAGCCTTTATTATTTCTTAGTTTGTTTTTTTGTTTTGCTTGGCAGCTTGTGTGATGTGAGGGGTTAGCTGCAGATCAAGAGTGCAGGTGCAGGTCAAATGCAAGTTCTAGTGTCTTTGATGTGTGTGTGTGTGTGTGTGTGTGTGTGTGTGTGTGTGTGTGTGTGTGTGTGTGTGTGTGTGTGTGTGTGTGTGTGTGTGTGTGTGTGTGTGTGTGTGTTAGAGAGAGTTTGTGTGTGGCCTTTGAACTTTTTTCTGGTGTTTAAATGCCTTTATAATTCACGGGTCAAAAATGACCCATAGGACGATCTTTGGACCCTAGTGGTGTACAGCCCACATGTAAACCTAGACAAAAACAAAGTATCACTTTTTGTAATGATGGGGTCACTTTAGGAAAAGTCATAAAATTTCAAGTTGGAAAAATATAGTTTAAGGTATTTTTTCTATAGCTAATCATGGTAGCGGGTCACTTTTGACCCGCAGGACAACACAAGGGTTAAAGTAAAGCTATATTGGTAAACCGGTTGTAAAAATTAAAAAGCTAGTTGATCACTAGTCTCCTTGTATATATATATAAAAGGAGGTTAAAAAGCTGTACCCGGATCAGTTCTGGGCGCAAGTGGAAAAAAGCGACAGATGTAAGAGTTAAAGCTGGGATGATCACCAGTCCTTTTTGTCTATAGGGCAGTAAAGGGTTAAATCTGTAATTTTACAGTCTTGGGCGCAGTGGAATTGCGGCAAGAGTAAGGTTAGGTATGTATGTTTAATTTGACATTAAATTTAGTGAAATGTAACACATACAACGCGTATTGAGTGACAATAACATCATACCAGGCCTGAAAAGAATAAAACTGTGCACAGTTGAATAAAACAAATATCTTTATTAAATACTGTACATGTACATTAAAAATGCAAATAAAATGCAAATAAAATGTAATTGTATAATTTAATAATTTAATAATAGTATGAACAAATGACATAAAATGCACTAAAAGTGTTCATAAATAAAATAATAAAATATAGCGTTAATACATAAATTAGTTACTAAAGTGTTAATATATAAACTGAATATTTAATTAAAGTGTTTATAAATTATTAGTGTAAAGTTACAACATTAGACATCATAGTAACCATAATACAGCTGTTGTTTAGAGTAGAACAGGGCTGTGTGAGGAGCTGCATGTCTGCTAAAATTAGACATGCAGGAAACTTGCTGCTTTCCTGTGTGCATGAAAGACGTTGTGTGCAAGGAATGTTGGAAAACTTTTCGATGCGAGTGTAGTTTCTGCTTGTTAAAATAAATGTCTGCTTGGGAAGAGATGAGGAATGTTTTTTCCAAGGAAGTTTGCACTGGTAGCTGTCGTCTGATTTTGCTGGATGTCAAGAAACAGTTGTTTTGAGTGGAGACAGAGTCGACAAAGAGGGATTGTTTGTGCTGTGGTTTTCTTTTTTCTTCTCTCTACTTGTGTGCTGCGCCAGGGCCGTGATAGAAAACAGATGTGTCCTGTGCAGAAACAGTTGTTTTGGTTGATTGCGGGAGAAACGTGTTGTTGAGCAAAGTTGCTAGGTTTTCTTTTTCTCGTGTTTTTTTTTCCGTCTTTTTCTTGTTTTCTCCTGGTGAAGTTGGTGAGCAGTAAAGGGTGGCTGTTTTTCTCCTGAAAAGATAAACACACACACACATGGAAAAGATTAGACTAGGAGATGTTTTAAACAAAACGTACTGTTGTTTCTGGTTTTAGAATGTAGTAACTTTAAAAACTGTTACATTTAAGAGTAATTGACGTATACATAAATGTATATCTTAAATAAAATGTGTAGAAAACTTAGTGACAACGCCTATGGCTATTGGCCAAGTAAAGGGGCCAGCAACTACACACGGAACACACATATACCACACACAGCAAAAATGAGGAACAGAAGAGAAACACGCACACACATTTTTACTCAGACATCATCAGAGTTTGGGTAAACTTACGTACAATTTATTAAACTCCTAAAGAGTTCATCTCCCAAAGAGATAAAACTCGCATACAACCTAGTTTAAACTAAATGTGAAGTTAATTTAAGTTTCATAAAAGTAAAAATTTATATAAACTCACGGACACGCAGAGGATAAGAATTAAATGGGACATGTTCTCACAGTGTAATAAACATCATCGAATTACTGTCCCTTAAAAGTGCATGAATGTGATCCAAAGCTCTAATTAGTCTCCTGAGAATGAATTGTTCAATTCGTTGTAAGATCTCGTGTAAGGATCTCATGAAGTTTTTTATAAATGGGTATAAAATATTGAAATTGTAGTGTGAAGTTTTTGGGTATGGTGAAAAATAAACAAGAAAAGTATTATTATAATATTATATACTTATATGCATTCATTTATGATATGAATTTTGTAAATGTTTAAACTAATTTCATGAGCAAGACCAACCACCCACCCACGCACACACAGTCAGAATGAGCACACGAACATGGAAAGTTTTGCGTTGATTACACGATGTGAAATACATGGAATTTAAAAGGTCAAACAAAACCTGATTAAGTTAAATATCCTAAATATTTGTTTAAAACAGTGGACGGAGGAATTGAACTGTAAAAGACTATATATATGTACGTTAAATACTCACAGTCCATGAAGAAGCCGATGTATTGCTGATTTGGGACCGTGTGTGGGTCTAAAAGGTACAGCTCTCCCTTAGATCTTATTTCCACACACTCACATGCATGTGACGTACACCCCTCCCGTGCTTTGGCTGTGGGCTGTGTGAGACCAGTGGAAAACACACACACACGCACACACAAACAGCCGGATATGAGAAGCCACAGGAAAATGAGTAGAATATCAATTCAATTGTGTTAGACATTACAAAACTATATGTTCGTTCTGAAAACAGCGTACACTGTATAAAAGAATAAAGAATAAATCTGTACTCACATTAAATATGGAGAAGAAGGGGGTTAGTTATCTTGCCAAACAGAGCAATAATGAGCGTCTGTGTCCTGTTTGAGAGTGACTCATGAATTACCATAAAAGGAGTGGATTCAGAAGTGCAAGTTCTGCTGTTCATCTCTAGAGCAGAAAGTTTTTGTGCAGAAAGCAACCAGAACTTTAAATAAATACTTTTATTCAAACCTTTATGAACAATTTCATAGCACTTTGAGATTAATTAAAAGTGCATTATAAATTGAATTCATTATTGTTATTATTAACAGTTGAATGCATTTTATTCATTAAAGCATAAATATAAATATAAATCTTCTTGAAATTGTACTACAGATTTACTCTAAACATAATTGGTTTTGAACACTTTAGGTAAATAATGAAATAATTTTTACTTAGATTGGATCTCTTTGGTCTAAAAATATAGAACTAAAATGATTTAAATGCATAAATAATTTTATTTATATTAGAAAAACTGAACAACATACAATTTTAAAATTGATTTAAAGCTCTGTAATAAAATGCAGGAAAATGTCGACTGGGAATCATGTCAGAGCAGGTATGTTGACTTTTTAGTGCTTTTTTTTCTCCGAGCATGTGACGTCAGCTCCAGCTGGAGAACCGGCAGAACCGGACTTTCAGCTCCAGCTGGAGCTGAAACGTCCGTTCTGAAAGTACACACGCAGACGCGAAAGCGGAGAGTTCTCAAATCTTCACTTTGGCCGGAGTTTTGTTATTATTCGTTTATAGTTACATCAACCGGCGTTCACGTGTGGATGAAAGGCTAAACCGCATGCTAAACTGTTCGGTTTTACTGATAAACGGCTACGTGTGTATTCAGTAGGAACTTTGATTTTGTGAAAAGAATATAAGATAATGCTAATAAATTTTGGTTTTGTGCCACGGTAACAGAATTACTTACTGGGTGTGTTTCTCAAACCGATTGAAGCCAGAGAACATCTATGATGATAATAAGAGGAACATGCACCTATGATGAACTGAATCTGAGCGCTGAGAGACGCTGAGACAATGGAACACAGTGCGGATGAACTGAAAAATGGCTCAAGAGAAGCGTTATCGGGGGGTGCGCAAACAAAATGACATTCATGAACTGAAAACGTTGCGAAGGCTGCTATGAACAACTTTGAAAAAAAAAAAAAAAAAAAAAAAAGAAAGTCAACTGTTGCAGA
>JBBPBX010000334.1:112051-127510 GCA_038048925.1 Garcialebias charrua
GAAAACTTGTGCCGAGACACAAGAGATCTTTTTGGAAATTACTCTTTGAAGCTTGTGACATTTTTAAGAGGAACATATCATATGAGATTTGCTTTCATGATTGAATTGTTATCTGACAAATAATTGACAGTGATTTATAAACTTGCTATGCTTGAAATAACTCTAATTCGACTGTAAGTTGTTGGAATAATGCCCGTAGGCTTAGGTGAGTTAAATAAATAAATAAATAATTGGGTAAGTTAATGCTGACTGCTGTGTTGTGCAGGAATGCAGGTCTACAGTGACACTGTATGACATAGCACAGAGCAGACAGGAAGGTCACTGTTTACAATGGCAGTGGGACTCAGTGCTGATGGCCAAAAATACTTTGTGGAGTTTTACAGATGTTTACATGAGGAGAATGAGATTATAGCCAAATGTGGAAAACATTCTAGAGTACTGTGTATTTGTGTTGATTGTAAGATTGGATGGAGCTGTTCGTTTTGTTCTGTTACTAGCAGATTATAGTAGTTTTAATCTGGCTGTTTGATGGTGGAGGCAGGTACAGTGAGAATTTTCTGAGAATTTTTCTTTCTGCCAATTTTTCAATTTTGTATTTTGTTTTTATGTGAGCGAATGTTTTGTGTTGTGTTTTTGTTTAAAGTAGAACTAACATAAAATGAACAAGACTTATATATAAAACAAAATAAATGAACTCGTTTAGATCATAAAAGCAAAATGTTTATGTTTAAGGAATATTTAATGGAACAATTAATGAAAGATGTCAAACAACAGAAAACATGAAAAGAAAAAGCCATTAGGTTCTAAACTGATTTATTAATCAAAATTCGAATCTCATTAGTCTACCGGTAGCAATTTGGGGTTTTCAGTGCACTGAAGAGAATTAATATTTCTCGCCCATCATAATCAGATAAACTTAGTGAATTGTTCTATACAACTAAAATAGTCACTGCAGATGACAAAATGTTGCAACAAACTAAAATTAATCTCTTAAATTGATGCATGGTCAAAAGAAATAATGTACAAAAGGCATTGTTCATGTTGATTTCTAACTATATTGTATTTTTCTACAGGATATCTGCAGGTTAGGTCCACGAACAGATGACTTCCAGTGGACATTTCAACTTGTTTAAACTGTTTTCTCCTCCTTGCAGCTGTTATTCATTACATTGATGTTCTGTGCATGCATGATGAATTATTGTGTTATAACCAAACTATTTTTCCTGCGCTTGCAAAAACTGTTGAGGTGAAAAGATAGGGTCAGTTAGGATTATTGTTTCAGCTCCTAAATACGGAAGAAGATCCATAAAGTTGATGTTCCTGAAATTTCTGTCCAGTAAGTATTAATTTGCTTGGTATGTATCAAACACACACAGACACAACAATACTCTGAATTTGTTAGTTGTATAAACTATCAATGTTTAGTTTTTTAAGACATACAATGTGGTAGAAAAATGCTAATGGTAAAACAATAATGAATGAATTAATTGATTAATTGGTTACTTAATAGTTAATTAGTAAAAGGACTGTACTGTATTTTGTTGTATTGTTTTTTCCCATCAATATTTTTCAACAGGAAGCAAAGCAACATCTGATGGACAAAGAAGCAAATACCTAAACGGTTGATTCAATTGCATGACTTAAGATAAGCATGGAACCTCACAGTTATTAGTATCAATACTAATCTAACATACAAAAAATAAGCATGAACTGCATGAAAGTGCATGGCACAATAATAAAAGAAATTATAAAAGGGAGGTGGATCACAATCAGAACATTGAATAGTTTCAGCTTTACTTACAAAATTTTAACACAACAGCTTTCATATTAAGCAGTTAATAACTTTCTGCAAAACTCTTTTGTTAAGCATGACCCAGAATGTTATGTATGAAAAAGGAGAAGGGAAGCTTGTTTCCACAGATGCTGAGAAAGGAGAAAAGTGAAGACGAGGTGGAAAACAAGGTCTTCCTGGACGACAACAACATGGCTCGTGGTGAAGGCTCGCTCTGGAAGGACCGTGACCAGTTGGTGACCAGCTACGCCTGCTGCAAAGTCGAGATTGAGAGAGGATCCGCACGGTTCAAGCAGACGTTCAACATGAGAGGATCGACATGGTTCACGCAGAAATCCAGAAAGAAGGAAGCTGTACCTGGTGTAACTGCAGTCAATGCACCAGAGTTCAAGAATAACAAGGACAGTGTTGTGAAGAATATAAACTTTGACAAAACATCAAGACGAAGAGCAGAAAATTAGTCTGATAAGTGTTCTGTTCTGGATGATTCTAGGGGCATCTATGAACTCGAACTGGAGGAGGTGAAGACACCAGTAAAGAAAACATGACCAAGTCCGCGCAGACCAGTCACCAGAGTGTTTGCCAAGGCTGCAGCCGGAACCAGGACAAAATTGTTCAACATAAGTTGAGTATGATACAACAAAAACACCTTAACACGATTCTGGCATCCTTGCCAGCATTAATAAAGCATTTAATGCTCATGCTAAATTATTGTAATCACACTGTAACATATAATTTTGTAACTTTTCATCAAAACACACGAGTAAATTTTGTATAAAATGTGTGAAATCTAGTAAAGGAAGAGATGTAGACCTCAATAAAGAATGGCAAAATAATATATTGCAGATTTGGCTAAATTAACAATACGATACAATTAGAAAATGCTTAACATTGAATTAACTAATGCCGAACACATTATTCTTATACAAGCATTTATAAATAATGTAAGACCTAAATAAGGGAATTCACTAACTAAAGTAAAGTTTATAAAGTAAAGTTTACTAAGTAAATTAAGCCTAAGAGATAATTACGGTAACTAGTTTTGACTATCATAGGTGATTAACTTTTGACATTTTAAATTGTCAAAGGGAGGATTTGATTTAATTACAAGATCTGAACTTGGAACAATGTTAAACCTTTGTTTAAGTAAATTGTACAAAGACTTTAAATGAATCATGGTGTTGTAAAGAAGGACACGTCCTGTTAAAAGTGATGAACCTTAGAAATTAGCTAATAAACTTATTTGGTAGATACGGGAAATGTATACTCCAAAGGAATTGATCTTAAAAGAATGCATTATATGAACTAAAGTTCCTAGTTCATTACAAATAATGATTACAATTCACAACAATGTGTTAAAAGAATAAAGAGAAAGAATAAGAGTGTAAAGAAAATAAAACAAAAAAATACCCAATTAAACATACCAATGTTTTTTAAACTTTCAAAATGTGGAAAAAATATAGGTTTCTATATGGAGCACAGTAATTTTATAATTATCTGCATACCTAATGTAGTTCTAAGATTCAAGAGGAATGTGATGTCATTTTTATCAAAAATGAACAAATTGGATCACCGACAACACATAAAATAGATTACAATGTTAAATATAAAATGTCTTATATGAAAAGGATTCAACTTAGATAATACAATGAAACGGCTACATTTTTGGTTTTCACATGCATATATGATGCCAATTTATCAATTTACCTGTGTGGTATGAAAACTTGGAACCTTTAAGTTAAGAATGTGATAAGATGAATATGAAAATTGTAACAATAGCTATTCATTGACAAATCTTTTCATATTGCAGATGATTATTGGATGTATGGAGAAGATATTTTTCTAAATATGTTGCCAACAAGATGGATTGGAAAATTCGCTATGGTTAAAATAAAAGTTGCATGATCAAGTGAATGAGTTGATTGTATTAGACACAAATGATTATAAGAACCAAATAAAAGATATGATGTTTTGGATCAAAATATTTATTTGTGTACAATAGGTAAACACAAAGGGGTTTAGTATGAGACTGAAGCATGCATAGAATCTATCCGTCCATAGATAACAGTCAACAGAAATGTTAAATGGATTAATTATAATTATTATAACGAACAGTGAATTTCAAGTAAACCATAGAAGTCTTTGAAATGAAAGTAATGTTTAATAATAATGCTGGTAAAGATGACTGGTCGTGGAATGGGTTTAATCTAAATTTAGGGGAATAGTTATTTTAATATTAAAGATAGGAATTAGTACAATCTTAGTGCTAATTATAATTTCCTTTTTGACATGTTGTGTCCTGCGGCTGGGAAGCATTGGTGGACTCGCAAGATGATGAAAAGAAATGGACATGACGCCAAACAAACAATTCGTCCAGCTCCAAATGGCCTCAGAGGACATGTCTCCCCGCCTCCCACTGAACTGACTGTTGCTAGAAGGCAAATGGGGGCAGAGGGGGCTTAGTGGCCACTGGAGATCTGGTAACAAAGTGGAAAGTGACCTGAACCAAAGGAAAGCCCTCCTCCAGAACTTTGTTTTGCCCCAACGAACACTACTCTGTTTTAAACGTTACAATAAAAGAAGAAATTCATTGAACTGAACTGAACTTGGTTTAAGACATTACAGTATATTCTTTTATTCCTAGTTTTATTTTGAGTGACACAAAGGACCATCTCAAACAGCTCCACATTCTCATGCTGAAGCTGTCCCCTTGAGTGTATTCATTTATAACAGGCATCATCCTGGACCTTTGATGCAGGACTTTTATATTTAATCAACGGCCGAAGCAATTAATCCATTTTTTAAGTTTTTGCACCATGAAGCATTTATTTGTGTTTAATGTTATTATTATTATTGTTGTTGTTGTTATTTTCTTGTATGTTTATTTTGTATGTCATTTATCCTTAATGATTGTATTCTTGTAAATTTCTTTTTAGGTTTTGTTCCTTAATGATTGTATTCTTGTAAATTTCTTTTTAGGTTTTATTATTTTTATCATTTCCATTTATCATTTTATCCTTTTAGCATTTTAGCATTTCTTTTTCTTATTATCAATTAGTATTTTACAATTTATGTTTATTAGTTTAAGTTTAGCAGTCTAGTATAACCTCATTTTGCAAAGGCTATGTTCGCTAATGATGTTATCCTTCATGTGTTCAATTAGTTTCACAAAGGTTGGGCTTTACCATAAGTCTTATAAGATAATTGCATGAGGTAAGAGGTAAGAGTTAGCCACATGACCGATAAAGGTCTCTAACAATTGGTGGATGCCGCCACTCCTGGCCCATGGTGGGAGCTCTCGACAGTCCCAAGGAGAGATTTTTTCCTGCTAATTAATGCCAGCAGCGGGTTTTCGGCTCCTTCAGGAGTGGAAGCAACTGCTTCATAGATTAGAATTAGGTAAGATAAATCCGTCATACCTTAAAGCCTCACATACAGTCTAGCTTAGTTTCTAGTTTAAGATTACACTTAAGGAGAATAGCTAAATTTTGTTAATATAGCTCAATTTGTTAATATATAACTTTTTATTATGTTAACCTTTATTAACTTCACCATTATTATGCATGCAGCACCGAAAAAAGCCTTAGTCAGCCTTAGATTGGGATTTATCTTGGATAAATAAGGGAGGATTGTAGGTTTTGATATATATTGTAGGACTTGGTAAACATTAGTCAGTTCAGAAATCCAACACTCGTACAAAAGTTCAAGAGTTCATAGAACATCTGGTAAAGAACCACAATAACAAAGTCATTAATTCTAAATTGGTGTTCCTTCATGCGAGGGAAAAACTCTTACCCTCTGACAAGACGCAGATAAACTAAACTGTTTATGTTCGTGCAAGGTTACCTTTTTAGGAAATACACTGTCCTTGCCCTTCCCAGAACTGTTTGCAGTTCTTCCCTTACGGGAAAGAACAGACCCTTTTTCTTACATAAGAAATGACGTCAAAAGAAGGTATAAATGAAACTACATGCTATTCTGAGACACAGATTAGATTCGATTCGGTATAGACTGTTCAGCTGTATGTTCTGTATTTTACTTATTAAAAGAGTTCTCTTGCTGGCAAAGGAAGAAAGGTCTCGTCTCAAATTATTCAATATGAGGACCAGTTCGCCTCAACATCTGTATTGTAGCCTCCCTCTACTCGTAGATCCCAGAGAATGGGGTGCCTATTGGGGTCAGTGGGGGAGCTGGCCCCCTGGGGGGCATTCCCACCTCAGTTCTTCCTCCCCATCCCAACATCTTCCTCTGCCCACTTCATCACACCACTCAGACAGGGCCTTGGGGTTCAGGTGCACTACTGAGCTGTGGGGAGAATCCTCCATCTCCATGGTTCATGGAGACCTGGGCCCCATTTTTATTTTGCAACCAAGACACTTATGCCCCTTTCCCATTAGTACTGGTATGGCCCAACTGGACCTGACTTGGCCTGGTTTTGAGGCTTTTCCATTAGTACCGGTACATAGCACCTGTTACTATTTTCAGTAACCTCTGCTCTGGGGTTCTAACCCGAACGAGTAGGTACTGAAATGTGACATCAGAACACTGTCGGTCCCTGACTGGTCGGGGGCAGAGTCATTGGATCTTCCAGAAACTTTTCAAAAACACTGAGCCGCCATATATATATATGAATATATATATATGCACGTGCATATATATATATGCACGTTTTGATGATCAAAACAGACCAGCTAGCACCAGACTCACCTCATCACCAGATGAAGAGCATCTCAGAGTGACCGCAGCAGAAGTGAGAGGCAGTCTCAGAAAGATTAATCCTCATAAAGCAACCGGACCAGACAACATCCCAGGGAAAGTTCTGAAGGAATGTGCGGACCAGCTCTGTGAGGTGCTGGCTGACATCTTCACCACCTCACTTGCACTGGAGTCAGTTCCCACCTGCCTGAAGACCGCCACCATCATCCCAGTCCCAAAGAGCTCCACAGTGACTGGTCTGAATGACTATAGACCGGTGGCCCTCACCCCGATAGTCGCTAAATGTTTTGAGAAACTGGTCATGTCCCACATCAAGACAACCGTCAACATCAATGAGGACCCTCATCAATACGCATACCATGAGAACCGATCAACAGAGGACGCCATTTCTTCCGTGGTCCACACTGCTCTCACCCACCTGGATCAGAAGGACTCATACGTGTGTCTGCTCTTTGTGGACTTCACATCTGCCTTCAACACCATGATCCCCCAAACTCTGATAGACAAACTATCTACACTTGGACTAAGCCCCTCTATTTGTAACTGGGTACTAGACTTCTTAACAGACAGACCACAGTCCGTGAAGATCCACAACTTCTCCTCCTCCACCATAACCCTCAGCACTGGCTCTCCTCAAGGATGTGTGCTGAGCCCCCTTCTGTTCACTCTGCTCACATATGATTGTACAGCCACACTTCCAGGCTGTCATATTGTTAAGTTTGCAGATGATACAGCGGTGGTGGGATGCATCACAAACAATGATGAGTCCAGCTACAGACAGGAGGTGGAACACCTGGAGAGCTGGTGCAAAGAGAATAATCTTCACATGAATGTGAAGAAGACAAAGGAGATGATTGTGGACTTCAGAAGGAACAAACACACCCACGCCCCACTGAAAATAGGTGGGTCTGCAGTGGAAGTGGTCTCCAGCTACAAATACTTGGGTGTACACATGAATGATAACCTCAGCTGGAGCAACAACACCACCAGCCTGATCAAGAAAGGTCATCAGAGACTCTACTTCCTCAGACGGCTGAGACGAGCTGGTCTGAGCAGCCCAGTTCTCACCTCGTTCTACAGGTGTGCAGTGGAGAGCATCCTGTGCTCCAGCATCAACGTGTGGCATGGAGGCTGCACAGTTGAAGAGAGGAAAGCTCTGCAGAGAGTGGTGAAGGCTGCACAGAAGTCTGTTGGAGTCAGTCTCCCCACCATCACAGACATTTACACCTCCAGATGCAGGAAAAGAGCCACCTGCATCATGAAAGACCTCACTCACCCAGCACACTCACTCTTTGCCCCACTCCCCTCAGGACGGAGGTTGAGGAGCATCAAATGTAGAACCACTAGACTGAGGAACAGCTTCTACCCTGAGGCTGTTAGACTCATGAATAAATAAAAATAAAATAAAAATAAACACTGCAAAATATCACATCATGCTGATGCTGATCTGTTTTCTTGTTGCTGTGTTCATCTGTGACCATCTGCTCATACAAACTCATGTTCGTGCTGCTGTTTATTCCCACTATATTAGGCTTAGTGTATTACTAGTTGATGTTTTTCTTAGTTAGTTCTCGATGTTATTACTGTTTTTCTCTTTCATTTGTTGTTGGATGTAACTGGGACCTCGTGTACATAATCTCGTTTTCATCTCATGTACCACATGCGGTGCAAATGACAATAAAGACTCTCTGACTCTGACTCTGAAGGCTGCACAGAAGTCTGTTGGAGTCAGTCTCCCCACCATCACAGACATTTACACCTCCAGATGCAGGAAAAGAGCCACCTGCATCATGAAAGACCTCACTCACCCAGCACACTCACTCTTTGCCCCACTCCCCTCAGGACGGAGGTTGAGGAGCATCAAGTGTAGAACCACTAGACTGAGGAACAGCTTCTACCCTGAGGCTGTTAGACTCATGAATAAATAAAAATAAAATAAAAAATAAACACTGCAAAATATCACATCATGCTGATGCTGATCTGTTTTCTTGTTGCTGTGTTCATCTGTGTTCATCTGTGACCATCTGCTCATACAAACTCATGTTCGTGCTGCTGTTTATTCCCACTATATTAGGCTTAGTGTATTACTAGTTGATGTTTTTCTTAGTTAGTTCTAGATGTTATTACTGTTTTTCTCTTGCATTTGTTGTTGGATGTAACTGGGACCCCGTGTACATAATCTCGTTTTCATCACTTGTACCACATGCGGTGCAAATGACAATAAAGACTCTCTGACTCTCTGACTTTGAACTTGGCAAAAGGACCTTCTCCTACTCTGCTCCTTTTTCCTGGAATATCTTACAAAAGGATCTGAAGATCTCGACCTTGACTTCTCTAAATGGTTTTAAAACCCTCTGGGGTCTATTCCCGCAGAGTTGCGGGCATGATGTAGTGGTAATGGCAGTCGTCTCCCGATCGGAAAGTTGGCGGTTCGACTCCCGGGACCCGCACCATGTGTCGTTGTGTCCTTGGGCAAGACACTTAACCCTAAGTTGCTCCCGGTAGGACTGGAAAGCACCTTGCATGGTAGTCTGCCGCCACCGGTTTATGAATGTGTGTAGCATTCAATATATGTGTAGCACTTTGAGATTTTCAGTAATGAAAAGTGCGTTATAAATTGAATTAATTATTATTATTATTATTATTATGTCATGTCTTAAATAGCCTCTTGTAAACAAGATCACGCATGTGAGGTGTTCAGTTCAAGTGTTGTTGGACAGCAAAGACTCCAACCTTTATAAAGGTAATGTTTTTATATTGATTTTGTTTTGTATTTACTTCAAAATACAACCAGAAGTATGACAAATAATAGTGGCCATCTTCTGCGCGCTTTTTACAAGATACAATACAAGATACAAGAGCTTTTATTAACATTGCACCAGTTCTCACCAATACAACGTGATCATTTATACACAGTCATCCAGAAGAGGGGTAGAGAATGTAAAGCTGCTGCTTATTCAAACACATGACATGTTCTTCAGCGCGGCCTCTCTCATCCGTCTCGGGATGAAGGTCAAAGGTGTGAAAAAAGGTAAGTAAACATGGGGGTTACAGCATTAGTATTAAAAAAAATGTATCACATTTTGTCTGCAAGACACCGCATGACACAGTAAAAACCATACCATAAGCACATAAGGACAGTTACATGTTGCGATAACGCTCATAGAAAAGTTCTCCGGGGGGGGGGTAGCAGACAAGACAAACAGCAGCTATTTTTTCCACAGTAAGCACATCTCAGGAGAGATTAGATATCCAGCCTTTCCCAAGGCTGTTTCCAAGGGAGTCAGATATGAATTAACAAATATTTTCACATCAGGCACACATTGTAATTTCTGTGGCCTTCAGTCTGTAAGGGCGATTCTGTTTCAATCCAATTCGGGACTTTTTCCACTGATCCAAGCTCTGACCTCAGATGTTGACCACAGCTGACCAGAGTCCCAATCCGAGGGTGATCTGTTCACCCTCTGGATAAGCTCGCGCTGATTTCTGATGTTGACCACAACGTCCAGAGTCCAAATCCGTGGGTGATCTGTTTCACCCTCTGGATAAGCTCACAAACAGCTGATTTCTCGAGGTCACGGCGCAGACCAGACGTCGGGTGCTCCAGGCAGTTAAGTCCTGCTGAAGTCTCCCTCATTTTGCGATAGACCAGTGCTCCACAAACGCCAAAAAAGCAAAGCGCTGCCATCATAATCCAATATAATCCAAGATTCTTCACCTCCACAGAGCACTCCCAGGAATCCACGGAATCCATGGCGGAATCCATGGCGTATCCTCCGTCACTCTGTGAGGGTGGGAAGGCTCCCCTTGTGCCGTTCCTTCTGTAGAGATCTTGGTTGTAGAATCGAATGCCCAAACCTCCAATCCATCTTAATTTGCGTTCGAGGTGCTTAGCTGAGGAGCTGCCAGCAGCAGGGGGGGGAAGGACAGGAGAGGGAAGAGGTAGCGACTGCCTCTGTCGAGAGCAAGGTTGAAAGGTTTTACGCATGTGCAGTGCATTCTTTGGATGTTTTATGGCCAAAAATGGACTGAATTCGAAATGAAATTCATTTTTTCAATTTCCCTGAATGCAACACATTCTGAAGCAACCAATCAGAAAGCAAGAATCCAAGCAGGCATCCATTTTGAGCTGTGAACGGCAGAAAAACGAAGAACAAACATTTGGAGTTGGATTTATGGCGATCCTGGATGAAAAGGCACCATTGACAGCTCAGATATTGCAGGTTTGTTTGTTTTTATTTGTTAGTTAGTGTTCAATAGTGTGTGTGAAGAGTTTGTAATCGGTTTTTGGTCTGTCTGAATGAAAAGGGGGAAAAAAAACACAGAGAATTCCTTATGGAGATGGTGTTTTGACCCAAATTGTATTGGTAAAAACACGCATTGGACATTACCAACTATATGATATAAAAATATGTATTCTAATTCGTTTTTTTACTAAGTTTGTACACAAGTTCTTAAAAGTTACCAATTAAATTTTCATTTTAGGCTGTCAAAATGGTTCGTTAAATATTTTTGTGAGTTTCATAGTAAACATATCAATGTTGAAGACCCCGAGGAGGGAAACGTGTCAGGAGACAGAGGGAGAGGAGGAAAGTGAAGAATGTAGGACTGAGGGTTGCAACTCTAAATGTGGGGACAATGACAGGCAAAGGTAGAGAGCTGGCTGACATGATGCAGAGAAGAAAGGTAGATGTTTTATGTGTCCAAGAGACCAAGTGGAAGGGCAGCAAGGCTCGCAGTATTGGAGCAGGGTTCAAACTGTTTTACCATGGTGTGGATAGAAAGAGAAATGGAGTAGGGGTGGTCCTGAAGGAGGAGTTGGCAAAGAATGTAGTAGAGGTGAAGAGAGTGTCAGATAGGGTGATGTGTCTGAAGGTAGAAGTAGAAGGTCTGATGCTAAACATAGTCAGTGGTTATGCTCCACAGGTTGGATGTGATGGGGAGGAGAAAGATCTGGATGAAGTGATAGAGAGTATTCCCAGGGAGGAAAGAGTGGTGATTGGAGCAGACCTGAATGGACATGTTGGTGAAGGAAACAGAGGATGAGGAAGTGATGGGTAGGTTTGGTGTCAAGGAAAGAAACCAGGAAGGACAGATGGTGGTGGATTTTGCCAAGAGAATGGAAATGGCTATAGTCAATACCTATTTCCAAAAGAGGGAGGAACATAGAGTGACCTATAAGAGTGGAGGAAGGAGTACACAGGTCGACTACATTCTGTGTAGAAGAGGAAACCTGAGGGAGATTGGAGACTGTAAGGTTGTAGCAGGGGAGAGCGTGGCCAGACAGCATCGGATGGTTGTGTGTAGAATGACTGTTGTTGCGAAGAAGAGAAAAAGAGTAAAACCAGAGAAGAAGACCAAATGGTGGAAGCTAAAGAAGGAAGAATGTTGTGAGAAATTCAGAGACGAGCTGTTAAAGGCTCTGGGTGGTAAGAAAGAGCTTCCAAGTGACTGGGCTACTACAGCAACAGTAATTAGAGAGACAGGTAGGAAGGTACTTGGTGTGTCATCTGGACAGAGAATGGATGATAAGGAAACCTGGTGGTGGAATAGTGAAGTGCAGGACGCCATTCAAAGAAAGAGATTAGCCAAGAAGAAATATGACAGTGAGAGGACTGAAGAGAGGAGACAGGAATATAAGGAGATGGGACATAGAGCAAAGAGGGAAGTAGCTAAGGCAAAGCAGAGGGCGTACAATGAGTTATATGGGAGACTGGACACTAAAGAGGGCGAGAAGGACTTGTACCGATTGGCAAGACAGAGGGATCAGGCTGGAAAGGATGTGCAGCAGGTTAGGCTTATTAAAGATGGGAATGGGAATGTTCTAACAAGTGAGGAGAGTGTGATGGGAAGATGGAAGGATTACTTTGAGGAGCTAATGAATGAAGAGAATGAAAGAGAAAGAAGAGTGGAGGTAATAGAAACTGTGGACCAGGAAGTGGGAAAGATTAGTGAGGGTGAAGTCCGGAAAGCTCTGAAAAGAATGAAGAAGGGGAAGGCAGTAGGACCTGATGACATACCAGTGGAGGTTTGGAAATGTCTTGGAGAGATGGCAGTGAGGTTTTTGACTCAAATATTTAATGGAATATTTGAGGGTGAGAAAATGCCTGAAGAATGGAGAAGAAGTGTGCTGGTTCCCATTTTTAAGAACAAGGGTGATGTACAGAGTTGTAGCAACTACAGGGGAATTAAGTTGATGAGCCACACGATGAAGATCTGGGAGAGAGTTGTGGAA
The DNA here is from genome assembly GCA_038048925.1 of Garcialebias charrua. Lineage (NCBI taxonomy): Eukaryota > Metazoa > Chordata > Actinopteri > Cyprinodontiformes > Rivulidae > Garcialebias > Garcialebias charrua. Next base: position 124,795 of record JBBPBX010000334.1, read on the forward strand.
GGAAGGCTTAGACAAGAGGTGACTATCTGTGAGCAGCAGTATGGTTTCATGCCAAGAAAGAGCACCACAGATGCCATCTTTGCTTTGAGGATGTTGATAGAGAAGTACAGAGAGGGTCAGAAAGAACTCCATTGTGTGTTTGTGGATTTAGAAAAAGCATATGACAGGGTGCCAAGAGAGGAGGTGTGGTATTGCATGAGGAAATCTGGAGTGGCAGAAAAGTATGTTAGACTGGTACAGGACATGTATGAAGACAGCAGGACATGTATGAGGACAGCAGGACATGTATGAGGACAGCAGGACATGTATGAGGACAGCAGGACATGTATGAGGACAGCAGGACATGTATGAGGACAGCAGGACATGTATGAGGACAGCAGGACATGTATGAGGACAGCAGGACATGTATGAGGACAGCAGGACATGTATGAGGACAGCAGGACATGTATGAGGACAGCAGGACATGTATGAGGACAGCAGGACATGTATGAGGACAGCAGGACATGTATGAGGACAGCAGGACATGTATGAGGACAGCAGGACATGTATGAGGACAGCAGGACATGTATGAGGACAGCAGGACATGTATGAGGACAGCAGGACATGTATGAGGACAGCAGGACATGTATGAAGACAGCAGGACATGTATGAGGACAGCAGGACATGTATGAAGACAGCAGGACATGTATGAAGACAGCAGGACATGTATGAAGACAGCAGGACATGTATGAAGACAGCAGGACATGTATGAGGACAGCAGGACATGTATGAAGACAGCAGGACATGTATGAGGACAGCAGGACATGTATGAAGACAGCAGGACATGTATGAAGACAGCAGGACATGTATGAGGACAGCAGGACATGTATGAAGACAGCAGGACATGTATGAAGACAGCAGGACATGTATGAAGACAGCAGGACATGTATGAAGACAGCAGGACATGTATGAGGACAGCAGGACATGTATGAGGACAGCAGGACATGTATGAAGACAGCAGGACATGTATGAGGACAGCAGGACATGTATGAAGACAGCAGGACATGTATGAAGACAGCAGGACATGTATGAGGACAGCAGGACATGTATGAGGACAGCAGGACATGTATGAGGACAGCAGGACATGTATGAAGACAGCAGGACATGTATGAAGACAGCAGGACAGTGGTGAGATGTGCTGTAGGAGTGACAGATAGCTTCAAGGTGGAGGTGGGAGTGCATCAAGGATCGGCTCTGAGCCCCTTCTTGTTTGCTCTGGTGATGGACCGACTAACAGATGAGGTCAGGCAGGAATCCCCATGGACTATGATGTTTGCAGATGACATTGTGATCTGTGGTGAGAACAGGGAACAGGTGGAAGAGAACTTGGAGAGGTGGAGGTATGCACTTGAAAGAAGAGGAATGAAAGTCAGCCGTAGTAAGACAGAGTACATGTGTGTGAATGAGAGGGAGGAGGTGGAACAGTGAGGCTACAAGGGTCAGAGGTCACAAAGGTGCAGGACTTCAAGACTTGGGGTCCACTGTCCAGGAAAATGGGGAATGTGGTAAAGAGGTGAAGAAGAGAGTCCAGGCAGGATGGAGTGATGGAGAAAAGTTTCAGGAGTGATTTGTGACAAAAAGGTGTCAGCAAAGGTCAAAGGTCAAAGAAAGTTTACAAGACAGTGGTGAGACCAGCTATGTTGTATGGTCTGGAGACAGTGGCATTGACAAAAAGACAGGAGAAAGAACTGGAAGTAGCAGAAATGAAGATGCTGAGGTTCTCCTTAGGAGTGACAAGGATGGATAAGATCAGGAATGAGATCATCAGAGGTACAGCACATGTTGAACAACTGGGAGATAAAGTTAGGGAGGACACACTGAGATGGTTTGGACATGTCCAGAGGAGGGACAGTGGTTTGGACATGTCCAGAGGAGGGACAGTGGTTTGGACATGTCCAGAGGAGGGACAGTGGTTTGGACATGTCCAGAGGAGGGACAGTGGGTATATTGGTAGAAGGATGTTAGAAATGCAGCTGCAGGAAAAAGACAAAGAGGAGATATATGGATGCAGTTAGAGAGGACATGGAGGTAGTTGGAGTGAGGACAGAGGATGCAGAGGACAGAGTGAGGTGGAGGAGGATGACTCGCTGTGGCGACCCCTGAAAAGAGAAAAGCTGAAAGAAGAAGAAGAAGAATAGTAAACATATCAATATTTTACTAACACGGATTTCATTTTTTACGTTATTTTTTGCTCCAATGTGCTCATGCATTTTGTCAAAATGAAACAAAGACTGTAAAATCATGAAGATGAGGTTGTCCTGAAAACTATAATACCAAACAAGGCCTGGTAAATAGTTTTTATGATGGAAATATAAGGGTAAATTCAAATTTATACCACAACAGACATTTAGACCTCAGACCCCAGAGGAGAATCTGTTGGACTCCTGGCAAAACCCAATGCAGACATGTTCCTGTTTTTAATTTTCTACATCTACCTTATAATCTGTCTGTTTTGCTACTTTGACATCTTTGTTTTAACTTGTTAAAAAAATCTGTATTTCTCTCTTATGTTTGTCTATTGTTGATTGTTCAAGGAAAATCTACTGTTGCTGTTGTCATCATTCTTTAGTTTGTAGACAGGTCTCTCTTGTAAATGAGTCCTCGAGGCTCAATGAGATTAACCTGCCTAAATAAAGGTTGAATGAAAAAAATGTGTGTGTGTGTGTGTGTGTGTGTG
>JBBPBX010000335.1:10926-48039 GCA_038048925.1 Garcialebias charrua
GCGACCAAGCACAGGGCCTCCTCGGCGAATCGTGACAACAGACAGAAACGTGCCTGATGAACAAGGTCCACGTTTCCACATTACAGGGTCACCCGCCCACCTGGTAACGGGAATGATCCCTTCATGTCCAGACTTTGCTTGTAACACAGTACAATCAGCTGATTTATTTCCAGCATGCACAAATCATGCTTTCTCTGCTGTGAGTGACATAAAATCATGTACGTCATTGCACATAAGCACAAATAAAGTTCATGAAACAGCTCCTCTCTGTTTTATTTAAAAAAACAAACAAACAACAACAACACAAAACAGGTCTTTCTGACCTGCAAGCCATCATAAAGAGAGAGAGCCTTTTTCCCCCTCTCTCTCACGGCCCACGGGGTATTAGCATAATTGATAAACCCCGGCAGAGTGCCTCTGCAATGAGTAGACACAGAGGTATCTGCGAACCCTCCCACACATCTCAGGAAGACAGGTGGGGAGGGTCACGTGCTCAAGCCCTAGTTCCATTGTGAACAATGGGAGAGCCAATACACTAACCAGACGAACACGTGACATGTCCGCACCTCAGAGAGACAAGCTTACAGAGTCTGACAATGGTGGGGCTACATCAGACACCCTCAGGAAGCCACAAATTTCACACCTCCACAACAATGACTGTGTTCAGCCTGTTGTGAATGAAAACAAGTCAGAGCCGAATCAGATCTCTCTTCCTGTTTTCCAAGAGGGACTGAGCTCTTTATCATCAAATAATCTGAAGTCTGCCAAACCAAAAGGAACACCCCCACGCTCTCACGGTGCAGCTGCTCCTTTGTTATTAATGAAGGACATGCAATGCCCGAGCAGTACTCAGACAGCATGTCTCCTCCCGTTCTGTGCTGATCCAAAACTGCTTTCAAAAATAATTCCCCCAGAGCGTGATACACGGACCTCGTCGGTTTACCTGGTACCAACGCTCCATTAAAGCCAAGGACCACTAAACTGGACCATCCCAGGAAACGGATTGGAGTTAAGAGATCTGCTCGTTTACATAACTCGCAGCCTCACAACAGGACTCCAAACTTGGAGGAGGAAAATATATTTTCCGCTCCAAACCTGTCTAATAAAGTTGACAGGTTACATCGGCCCTCAATTAACCCTGAGCAAGGTAACTTGGGAGCACATCAGCAAGGAGGCCTTCCCAATCTGGTTGAGCCCCAAGTGTTAACGGCCTCTGTGTCACCAGAAGGGGCAATACAACCACTTAGGCCAGGAACTGACAAAAGCCTCAGCTTGTTGTCTAAAAAGAACAGATTGATGGCGTCAGGTTTGCCAGACAATGTGGTATTGACCATACAAAATGCCCGTGCTGGTTCAACACAATCTTTATATGCACAAAAGTGGCGTATTTTTGAAGCCTGGTGCTCAGAAAGAAATATTATTTCTTATGCATGCGAGTTGGCTCAACTCCTGACTTTCCTTCAGGACTTACTGGAAAAAGGTCATTCTTATTCAACGATTAAAGTTTTCCTATCAGCTATTTCAGTCTAATCCCGCATATACTCCCAAGGTCTTGACTCTGAACCATATGAGTCTAGACTTTGATCTCTCCCCCTTTCCACCTGCCCCTGTCCTCACTCACGAACAGGAAAGGCTACAGGCTCTTTGCCCAGTGAGGGCTTTACCACCTACATGCAGAGAACAGCCGAATGGAGGAAAACAAACCAACTGTTCGTCTGCTTTGTAGCACCTGCTACCGAGAGAGCCCTATCAAAACAACGCCTCTCACATTGGGTGACTGAGGCCATTAAAAGGGCCTACAGTAGCAAAGGTCAACAGGTACCCTCTGGAGTGCATGCTCACTCCACTAGGGGCTTGGCCACTTCCTGGTCATTATTTAAGGGTGTGCCAGTCACAGACATCTGTGCTGCTGCGAATTGGAGCTCATTAAATACTTTTGCAAAGCATTACAGTTTGGATGTTACTGCAGGTGACGTCACTCAGGCTGTCCTTTCTAACACACAGTAGAAAGTAGCCTTGAGGTGCCTGTTGGTCAAAGGCAGACGTTCACTCTAGCATGCATTTTACTGAGCATTTCAAGGGCGTGAATGGATTACGTTCCCATAGCAAGTATGTTGCACTGAGAGACCAGACTGAAAGGGAACTGAAAGTTATGCACCATAACTCATGTTCCCTGAAGGAAGGGAACGAGGTGCAACATAGCTGGCCCTTTTCAATGCTGAAAGCTCGGTGAAGTGCAACTTTGGAGAAAGTTGGAGGGGCGAAGCCGCTTAAGTACCCAGAGGGCGGGGCCTCTGGCACGGCGATGAAGCCCCTAGACGTAAAGGCGTGAGTATATTCCTTCAGGTAATCGTGCGGGAGTGCAATTCCCATAGCAAGTATGTTGCACCTCATTCCCTTCCTTCAGGGAACATGAGTTATGGTGCATAACTTTCAGCTTTCCTTTCTGCAGCTGTGCAGCCTCCATGCCACACGTTGATGCTTTCCACTGCACGCTCTATCATGGAGGTCATTTTTGCCATTCGTCTCCTTATCTTTCAACCAGAATCTCTTACCTTAACTAAAGCAGCTGAGGCTTGCAGGGTTTTAGTTGCCGTTTTAGCTTTATTGGGATCAACGAGTCCTCCGTGCGCCCTTAAGAGTAATTTCTGTTGGCCGACCACTTCTTGGAAGGTTCACCACTGTTCTAAACTTTCTCCATTTGTGGATAATGAGTCTATTTAAGTAATTTCTTGATTCTGCAAGTGTTGGTGCAGTTGGAGAAATTGAATTCCGTTTTCCAAAAAAATTAAATGAATCAACAAAATCACGGTTAGTTCATAAATTGGCAAGTGAAGCATTGACCTTTTCATGTAGGGCCATGCTGGCTTGGATAGGTTCACTAGAAGAAATCTGTAGGGTGGCCGATACTTTTTCCACTAGAAGAAATCTGTAGGGTGGCCAATACTTTTTCCACAGCATTGTACTCAATCCCAGAAAGCAGCAGCAACATGTGTGACTCTTATGCATTGTTCACTAGTTTTGGACTGAACTCAATGTGAAGGCCAGCTTTGTGATTTAGGGATTACAGCGTTACAGTTTAGAAACTGGTGGGTGTTATAAAGTGATTTCCTTTTGTATCCCTCAGGTCACATCTTGTTTACAGGCGTACACACAGTTGAGTTGTAGTTTCCAAAAGCATCAGAATAACATTGAGGCCAGTTGCTATGCAGCTGAGGGAGTCGGTGCCTTGCTTTGACCTACCAGGTTGACCGAGCCTTTCTGGCTCTGTAAGCAGAAATCACAGGACGTGAGCTGACACTGCACCTTCAAAAGCAAAAAAAAAAAAGCTTTCAACACAATTTTTTTTTCTCCTCAGCGCCTCCTGCATTTATCTGTGCTTCCCAGTGTCATATCTTTTCCTATTATTAGTGTTACAGTGCATCCTATTCATCACAGCCTTCCAAAGCCCAATAAAACTACCCTTTAAGGCCTTATTTTCAGGCTCTGGATTTGAAAGTACTTTCAATTTCTGTTGCTTGGCCTCCGGTTTCTCTGGAGTCCCTCTTCATTCCTTTGGGACTGAGATCCTTTTGGACTTTGGGATCAGGGAGCAAAAGCTTGAGGATGGCTGGGAAACCTAATAAAGCTAGTGAGGTGAAATCTCTAAGCTGAATTGAAAAAAGAAACTATAAGGTCTAATGGTCACAAGCTTGTGTGCATGTGCCGCTGGGTTTAATGCAAACTGACAGAACAGAGAAGCTAAAAGGAATGAACTCGAAGACATGAAGATCATGTCAACTACTGCTGCAGCAAGGCTGAATACTGTAAGCAGAAAATTCAGTGTGCAATAATATAATCAGTTGTATGGTACACTTAAATATCAATTCTAAGTGCCTTTTGAAAATAAAGTGATTTAAAAAATTTAAGTTTACAGTTTTTTTAATTACTTAACTAGTATTTAATTGATACAATGAGGCTCTGTATCATTAGTGGCTCATTTTCCACAGTATACATGGATGATTATCAATAATTTACTTTGTAATACAATGTGAGACTCCTAATGCTTGCTGACCTTCAGATGTAATATATTAAGGTATTTTAAAGAAAAATTGCATATACCATCCATCCATCCATCCATCCATCCATCCATCCATCCATCCATCCATCCATCCATCCATCATCTTTACCTGCTTCTTCCTTTTTTGGGTCGCGGAAGCCGCCGGTGCCCATGTACAGCTATCACTGTGCGAGAGGCGGTGTAAACCCTGGGCAGGTCTCCAGTCCATCACAGGGACACATAGAGACAAACAACCATTTTCTCTCTCACTCACACCTAGGGAGAATTTAGAGTCACCAATCAGCCTAACATGAATGTTTTTGGTCTGTGGGAGGAAACCGGAGTACCCGGAGAAAACCCACGCATGTACGGAGAGAACATACAAACTCCACCCAGTAGGTCCCCAGACCAGGATTTGAACCAGGGTAACCTGCTCGCTGAGAGGCAGCAGCTCTGCCATGGTGCTGCCCTGATGTATGCCCTGTATACAATATATTGTCAGCATATACCTGACAACAGCAATAATATGAAACTGATGTAAATTTTCAAAAAGCTAATTAGAAGGACAATACTCATAAATGGAAATCACTTGTTTTAATGTAAGAAAACATGTTAAATTAAAAGTCTGGCAGTCTTTGAAGCAATGCATAGCTACTGCCTGCCAACTTTCATGCCAGAGTTTTAGCCTACATCATCTTATGTAGAAAAAAAAATCCAATTGTAGTCATTTTTGGTTAAAAAAAAATAAAAATAAAATAACTTTATGAGCTATTTCATGTGATATGACATAACTGGCCCAGGGATATATTCCCAACTGCATCAAATTTTACATCAACATTTGAAAAATTGATTGATTTATTACCATTTTAGTTTTTGCTAATGTCGTTTATTTTTGGTGCCCATCTTGAATGAGGTGAATGTTTTGAGTCCAGTGGGAGATGGAGGTGATGGTCTGTCCAGTGAGACCTCTGACACTGACAGAGCTGTTTAAAGGAAGCATGGGTAGGTTAAGAAACTTCACAATATCCAAGGAAATCAAATTCTGTTCTGCACCAGAGTCAATTAAAGCCAGAGTGTAAAAATAATCTTTATCAAAATAAACAGTAGCAGGGAGACAGAAATTTTTCTCAGGAGTTGAAGTTAAATTACCCACCAATATCTCCTGATTTATTGGTGGTTCTGGCCTTTTAAACGGAGCTGACAGTTTTTCATAAAGTGGCCACTCTTTCCACAATAAAGACACTCATTTGCAGATAATCTGCGTTGTCTCTCCTCAGGGGACAATTTTGCCCGACCCACCTGCATAGGCTCTGGTTCGGGGAAGACTGGTGTCGGGGAACTACTTCCGGTTGAGGGGCGGTCCCAGGATTTGTAGTCCCTTTCCAATTTACGTTCTCTGTTTCGAGTGTCGATTCTAATTGCGAGACAGATTAGATCTTCTAAATCCTGGGGAGGCTCTTGTGTGGCAATTTGGTCCTTAATGTTGTCATTAAGCGCGTTTCGGAAAGCGCTTTTAGTGCGATCTCTCCCCATCCTGACTCTTCCGCGATCACCCGGAAACGGATGGAGAACTCGGCGACAGATCTTGAACCCTGTCTGATTGTGAATAATCTTTGTTGCTCTTCCTCTTGCAACAGAGGGGGATCGAAAGCTAGTTTAAAGTCTCTTATAAAGTTCGTGAAGGACAGGGAGGACAAGGAACGTGAGCGGAGATGAGCGGTGGCCCACTGCAGAGCGTCGCCTTTCAGGGCAGTGACAATATAGGAGATGCGGGACGAGTCGGTGGCATACCTGATGGGTGCTTGATTGAACGCGAGCTCACATTGGAGGAGGAAACCACCCACCAGCTTGGAGTCTCCACCAAAGAGTTTGGTAGGTCCGACATCAGGTTCATGTCTGTATGTTGATGCTGGGACTGCAACTGGAGTTGGTTAAGATGGACGGGGTGGTTCGGGCCCTTGGTAGTCACGGCGGCGACTTGTTGTCCAATAGCGTGTATCATGCTACCAAGTTCACTCTGTTGGGTGAGAAGTTTAGTTAGAGTGTGCTCATTACGTTCACTCCGGGCCTGTAGAGCTAATATTGCTTGGTCCCTCTGACTGTCTTTGGTCTGGCCTTGAGGGTCTGGTTGGCTCGAACATTCTAACATGATGTTTGCTGAATATGACCCCAAATGGCAGACCAAAGAACACGAGGACAAGCGAGTACAAAAGTGATCTTTTTATTTACAGTGCAGGAACTGGAATGGGCTGTGGAGAGAAGAGGGGAGGCGGTGAATATCCTGAGGTCCAAATGATTCTTTATAACAATTGTGCTGATAGAAGTATTTGTCCTTACTGTAGAATTTGTTTGCAGGTGGCGTCGGAGTAATGGGTTTACGGAGGGCGAGGTCCAGAGAGACTGTGGGTCCAGTGGGTGAGTACAGATGAAGTTGAAGAGTGGTGAAGATGTCCAGAATGAAGTCCTTAGTTATGGGTTTGGTGTGCAGGGTTGGCAACCAGACGCAGCCTTGGTGACGAGCGGGTAAGCAGGACGGCATAGGAGCTGAACAGACGGGCAAAGGCAAACAGGTTAGTGCAGACGAGTCAATAACTAGGAATCTGAGGCTGTCACAACATTACCCAAGGTAATCTAATGTTCGAGCGTTGGCTGAACGTCTGGTTGTGGTTTAAGTAGAGTAGGAGGTGGAGGTCTAGGAGGCAGGTGTAGCTAATCAGCTGATTAGCTGCTGCTTGAGGATGCTGGAGGGGAAGGCAGGACTCCTACACATATCACCTGCCAGAGTTTTAAACAAATATCATTGTATGATGAGAAGAGAAGTAGTTACAGTTATTTTGGTAAAACCTTGTCAATGAAGTTCTGCACAAGACTACATGATTTTAAGAAATCTGTGTGCAAAGTCTATTTTGGGGATTATTATCTGCTACTACTGCGTCAAATTTAGCTTCTTGACTGAATTTAGAATAGGTTGTGGGCCTTTGAATGTTGGCAAAGGTCAGTTAGCTTTGGTGGCCATCTTCAAATCAGGTTCATTTCAAATATTACCAAGTTGTAGATGTACATCCAGTGAATATATTCTGATTTTTTGCTAAAATCTGTTGAGATTTTCATGAGACATTTTGCCAACAAACAGACAGTGTGGATACAGTTATTGCCAAAATGTTGTGCAAAGATGCTGTGCAGAGTGTAATGTTTAGGATTGGCTTTCAACAACGACCACGCCAAATCTTAGCTGAATTATTTTTTTTAAATGGCTAAGTAGTTAAAACTATTTTTGTGTTTCCTTGGCTATCATGGCCATATGAGATTGGGGCACATTCAAAAGTTAATACTTTGCAGATGTGTACACACTGAATGTTTTCTAATACCTCTATTGATTCACAAAATATTTTACTGATAGACAAATAGTGTCTAAGTTTTTGGATAAAATGGGTGGAAATTCCACATCAAGAAAGATTTAATTTGGCTTGGATTAATTCTGTAGCCACATTAGTCAAATACTTTTTGAAAGGCATAAATGCATTGTTTTGCCTTTATGAATGGTGGATATGCATCTTTTTCTTTTTATTGCTCAACAGTAAAGTGTCCTAAAATGATTAATGGGGATACAATCTTTGTTTTTTCAATATTGTGGTGTCTGGATCCCAGCCAGCATTTTTGTCTTTGCTAAGGCTACTTATTTGTGGTGGCCATCTTGAAATGAGTTGACTTAAACAATTTTTCATTTGTAGATATGTACCAGTATGTATGTATGTATGTATGTATGTACCAGTATGTATGTATGTATGTATGTATGTATGTATGTATGTATGTATGTATGTATGTATGTATGTATGTATGTATGTATGTATGTATGTATGTATGTATGTATGTATGTATGTATGTATGTATGTATGTATGTATGTATGTATGTATGTATGTATGTATGTATGTATGTATGTATGTATGTATGTATGTATGTATGTATGTATGTATGTATGTATGTATGTATGTATGTATGTATGTATGTATGTATGTATGTATGTATGTATGTATGTATGTATGTATGTATGTATGTATGTATGTATGTATGTATGTATGTATGTATGTATGTATGTATGTATGTATGTATGTATGTATGTATGTATGTATGTATGTATGTATGTATGTATGTATGTATGTATGCATGTATCATTTATTTTTTCTATATGTTTATCCTACATTATGTCATTTATGAGCCTCTATTTCCAGCTGGTGTGTTTTTGTGAACTGAAGGCGTGGCTCTTTAGTTTCAGGTTCACATGTAAGAGCACCACTGTTGTCAGCTTTCTTCTTACAAGAAGCACCTTTAGACCTGCAGATGTTGGTGAGGAGGCAGAGAGTGACACCAGGAATCAAGAAGCTGAGGCTGCAGGCCTCTCTCACTTCACATCAATGGAGAGAATCCTCTTTCAGACAGAGCTTTTTAGTCTTTGCAAAAGGTGCCACATTGAAATTCTTCCTACTTTACATACAAATCTGACAGCCAGATCTAACTGGGAGATAGAAATATAATTATGGAATTGACATCTGGTCTTGAATGACAACGAGATGGATTAGAACAAATGAAAGCTCCCTGTCGATAATCCCATAAGAAAATGGGAGTCACTGGACCGCAAACAGGTTTCCAAATCAAACGTAATGGAACAAGGGCCACGGGTTCAGCAGAGAGGCGAAGAGCGTTTCAGCGAGATGGGATTTTCTTCACCACCCTGTGCTATATTTCAAAGGCAGAGGTCAAGGCCTTAATTAGAAATAACATGATACTGTACCATGTTTACAGCTCCGTGCCTTAAAGCTTTATTAACATGAACCATTATTCTAAAACTGAAGTGGGGCAAAAAGCTGGCCTGAGGGTTCACGGAGGGAATAAAGAAGACTATTCAAACATGTTCTATCTGGATCTAATGATTTCAGTTGATCAGGCTTTGTGTTGTTCTTAATGACCTTCATCAGTTTGATCTCATTAGAACTGCTGTAATTGAATACTTGCTTTAAACATTGACCCCCCAACCCTTTCTTCTGTCTCCAGTTTCACAAGTTAACCTAAATTAACAACATTCCCAGAGACTAAGAGCAGATCTTCAACAATAGGCTCAGAGAGAATCAGGTGGAAAACATGAAATAAATTAACGATCGCCACTGTTACTTAACATTTATTGAGAAGTTGGCCTTTTGAAGGGAAACACAAATGCTATTCGGTTAATGCTGCATACAAACACACACACAGGCACAAAGATTAAATGTGCACTAAGAAATGTTAATCTCAGATGGCAACTTCTGTCTCAGATGCAAAACTGTATAAAACTTCCATCCATCCATCCATTTTTGTCCACTTATCCGGGGTCGGGTCGCGGGGGTAGCAGCCTAAGTAGGGAGGCCCAGACTTCCCTCTCCCCAGCCACTTGAAGCAGCTCCTCTGGGGGAATCCCAAGGCGTTCCCAGGCCAGCCGAGAAACATAGTCCCTCCAGCGTGTCCTGGGTCTTCCTCTGGGTCTCCTCCCGGTGGGACATGCCCGGAACACCTCACCAGGGAGGCGTCCAGGAGGCATCCTAACCAGATGCCCGAGCCACCTCAACTGGCTCCTCTCGATGTGGAGAAGCAGCGGCTCTACTCCGAGTCCCTCCCGGATGACTGAGCTTCTCACCCTATCTCTAAGGGAGAGTCCAGACACCCTGCGGAGAAAACTCATTTCAGCCGCTTGTATCCGAGATCTCGTTCTTTCGGTCACAACCCAAAGCTCATGACCATAGATGAGGGTGGGAACGTAGATCGATCGGTAAATTGAGAGCTTTGCCTTTCGACTCAGCTCTCTCTTCACCACGACAGACCGGTACAGCGCCCGCTTCACTGCGGACGCTGCACCTATCCGCCTATCGATCTCACGCTCCAGTTTTCCCTCATTCGTGAACAAGACCCCGAGATACTTAAACTCCTCCACTTGGGGCAGGACCTCCTCCCCGACCCGGAGAGGGCATGCTACCCTTTTCCGGCTCAAGACCATGGCCTCGGATTTGGAGGAACTGATCCTCATCCCGGCCGCATCACACTCGGCTGCAAACCGCTCCAGCGAAAGCTGTAGATCACGATCTGATGAAGCCAATAGGACCACATCATCTGCAAAAAACAGAGAAGCGATTCTAAGGCCACCAAAACGGATCCTCTCAACACCTTGGCTGCGCCTAGAAATTCTGTCCATAAAAGTTATGAACAGAATCGGTGACAAAGGGCAACCTTGGCGGAGTCCAACTCTCACCGGAAACGAGCCTGACTTACTGCCGGCAATGCGGACCAAGCTCTGACACCGGTCGTACAGGGACCTAACAGCCCATATCAATGGGCCTGGTACCCCATACTCCCGGAGTACCCCCCACAGAACCCCCCGAGGGACGCGGTCAAATGCCTTTTCCAAGTCCACAAAGCACATGTAAACTGGTTGGGCAAACTCCCACGCGCCCTCCAGGACCCTGTTGAGGGTGTAGAGCTGGTCTAGTGTTACACGACCAGCGTATAAAATGTATAAAACTTGAAATTTAAATTGTTTTTGTTTTTAAATTGCCCTATTTCCTTTTTAAACTTAGGGGAGAAATGGAGAAAAAATATATAAACACACACATATAAAACACATACATAATACCCACAATTATAATTTTACAAAAATACAAGGTCCCACTCAAAAAAGTGCTGCATTGATGAGGGTGGGAGCATAACATTTAGCTCTCCAACAATTTCACATCATTTCACATTTCATATCATTCGGTGTGATACAGTATTAAGAAGCTTGTGGCCTTATCTTCAGTCCAATGCCTTTTCCATTTTGTGATCCACTGCCTTCTTGATTTTACCCTCATTTGTAAATGTCACTTAAGTGGAAGTGATGGAAATAATTTGCACTGGTGTTAAAAAAAAAATATGTGCATATTTGAAAAACACAAGACAAAAATAGGTTTTTAGTGTGAGAGGATAATATCTGTACTTTAAAAATCACATATTACTATGTTAGGTACATTAACATTGATAAGGTCTGTAAACTGATAGCTACACCTACGGTAACTAATATTTTGCAAACTTTTTTAAAAATTTTTATCAGAATGTTTTAATTTTTTATGTTTGCCAGATGCTACCAGATGCTCAAGTATTTAAATGGTGTAAAATATTCAGGCACTTTGAAATACAGAAATACTGTTGAAAAAGTGTCTTAAACATGTAGTTTAGATGCTTTGAAGTGTGGCTCTTTGAAAAATCTACTCATAATTTTTTTTTGTTGGTATTATTAAGTGCATTATGCAAATATGCACTAAATGGTTATTTACATAAAATGTTGTAGTAATTTGCTAGTGCTGATAGTGGTAGCTAAAATTAGCAATCGCAGTAACCCGGGACACTTTTAGTCTGAATTTTCTATTTTCTGTCAGAATATTTGTGTAATGCAAAACTGATGGCACTTTAAAAATTGTTAATTGAGTTTGTCTGAACTGGAATAAATTTTTGCAGTTGGAGTTATCACCCTTTATCAAAGGCAAAACTGAAAGTGTTTTTACTCTGGTCTGTGTGTGTTTATCTGTGGCATTAGCAAAATGTCTCAAACTAATGAAGACATTTTATTGAAACTCTCCAAACACCATTATTGAATGTTAACTGATTAACATTTAGAGTTAGCCTTATTTAAGACGGCAGGCAGAGCTAAGCTATGTATGTAAGCTATGCATAAAAAAAATCTCATTTTGTACGCATCCTTTAGGATTGTCTATTACTGTATTGTCATTGTTGTCTACTGTTGTCATTACTCTTTATTAGAATCAGGTCTCTCTTGTGAATGAGTTCCAGAGGCTCAATGGATTTAACATGAATAAATAAAGGTTGAATGAATGTTAACACAACAATGGCTTTTTAGCCAGTTTTACTGATATCAGTAATTTTTATCCTCATGACATATTCTGAGCACTGATTACAAAAGATTTATTACTAAAACATAGCTAATTAGCTATGCCCGTTTGTTAGCAAAATAACTCAAACCACTTGATGCACTTAAAGGAAACTTTCTGAAAGTCTTACCTGAAAACTCATTGACTTTTGGAGATACCACAATTTAAGATGGCTGCTACAGTCCATTGACAATGGTCAGCACTGACATCACCAGTTCATTCATATTTTACAGATATTGAGCAAAACATAATGTGGTAGTAGCTGAGACTCATTTACATCACATTGTTCTAGTGCCACACATTGTGTGCACTTTGCACCTAAAACTTTGGAAGTACTGTAACTGTTAGCCTTTACCATGTTTGTCTTCTAACAAAATATCTCATGAACCAAAGGGCCAGCTTATAGGGGAACTCTTAAAAAGTTAACATTTTATATATGGCTGTAGCTCAATACATTTGAGATATGGGGCTAAATTTGGTATGTTAGTAGCTGAGAATCATCATCAGCACATGAATAACAGGTCACAAGGACTGAATGCACAGAGTGAAAGGACTGAATATGAACAACACAACACAGGGAGGCAATCTCAGTGCTTTTATTTACAGTCAAAAAAGGCGTTCAATACAAGATCAGCTGGACTTTATTTGTTACAGAAGACATTTCGACCTCTTTCCAGAGGGCTTTATCAATTCTATGAATTTTAATTCTATGAATATGAATTTTATTTACAGTGAATAAATCGCAGGAAGTTATCAGGAACCCTGGGGAGCAAAGAGAAGGGTCATCACTGCAGCTCAGCAGGTGTTCTATTGATTATATTATCCTCTGATTCTTACTGGTCAGTGAGTGATGTTTGAAGAGTCACTGGTTCCATAATCCTGTGAGAGCAACGGTAATCCAACATGGAAAGTAGTCACTGCTGGGAGAGTGTTTGGAGAGGAAGGAAGGCAGCTGAGGAGGTCACAAGGAGGTTTCCAGAATTACACACGGAGTCCAAGAACAGGTATCAAAGGTAACAATTTGTAAAGAAATTAAAGAAGTCTTCAAATTTAAGTTAAATGTTCTAAAAAGGCATAAAAGTTGCAACAGTTAGAAGTCATAACTCATTTTCCCCAATCATGTTAAACATTTTTATATATAAACAGTAAAATAACACAAAGTACAGAGAAGTAGTGTGACAGCATAAATGAACATATAAAATAATAATAATAATAATAATAATAATAATAATAATAATAATAATAATAATAATAATAATAATAATAATAATAATAATAATAATACAAATATTAGTGTGCATGTTGACTCACCATGCACACTAATAAATGAAATGTATGTTTGACCAATAAATCTGGCCATGCTAATGAGAAAATTTAAGTATCAGAGAAATTCTTAGAGGCTATATTTACAATATATGAATTATTTTGGGCTGCACTGTGGCACAGTTGGTAGAGCTGCCACCTCTAAGCAAGAAGGTTGCCGGATTGAATCCCAGCCAGGAGCCTTTCTGGGTGGAATTTGCATATTCTCTCTGTGCATGTGTGAGTTTTCTTCTGGTACTCCAATTTCCTCCCACAGACCAAAAACATGCATGCTAGGCTGACTGGTAACTCTAAACTGTCCCTACGTGTGAGTGAGAGAGTGAATGGTTATGTCTCTGTGATGTACTGGAGACCGTTTCAGGGTGTCCCACGCCTCTCGCACAGATTGCTGGATATGGGCACCAGTGACCCCCGTAACCCAAAAAGAAGCGGGTAAAAGATTATGGATGGATGGATGAATTATTTTGAAAGTATTCATCCAAAATGTCTTATTCAACAGTGTGCATATACATGAAGTTTTCTAAAACCTCTATATTACCACTAATATTATTCTCAATACTGTAGTATAGTAACTAAAATCAAACGAGAACAGGGAGTTAAATTTCCTAGTTTGTCACAAAGCCTTTGTTACCTCTGAAGTCTGACAGCTGCTGTGAAACTGTGCTTGCCGGTGAGAGATCCCTTCTGGTTACAGAGCTGGGTCGCATTCCTCTATCATTTTGTTTTACCTGGAGTGCAGTGCACCATACCTCCCTGATTACCTTCAGGCATTCTGATGCACCCTCTAATGAGCTCGCCAACCAATTATTATCCTACAGAGACTCCAAATCTTCTTATTTGCATCTGCTGCTCTGCACATACAATGCGTTTCTGTAGTAGTAGTAGTTTCTTTATTTCAGATACAAAACAAGATCCATATATGTATATAAAAAGAGTAAAACATAAAAAAGATTAAAAAGCTTTCCTATAAAAAAATAAAATAAGAATAAAAGACTAAAAAGCTTTCCTATAGAGGCTCATCCGCCAATGAGTCCCCAAAATAGAAAAATATCTCACAGAGCTTAGTCCAGGGTTGGTCAGTGTAGTGATGATGCAGTTTTCAGATACAGACAATCTACACATGCATCTATACATGAGGTTACGCAGCACCGCTTGGCAGGTAGGCACACCTGCATCTGCAAACATTTTGCTCGCACTGCTCCAACGAGGTACCCTCAGCATCATCCGAAGACCATCATTATATGCCACAGTTAGTCTATACATGCTGCTCTTTTTATAACGTCTCCACAGGTGAGCGGTGTACAAAGGAGTGCAGTAGGCCTTAAAGAGTTGGATCTTAACAGATGCTGAGCACATTCCAAACCTACGGATCAGCGTGTTAGCTTGACCATAGAGCATACGGCATTGTCTGTAAATGTCTCTATCATCTGACAGGTCTGCAGTCAAATAGTGCCCCAAATATTTATATTCATCACTGACATCCAGCCTGTTGCCCGACAGAAAGAAGTCAGGGAACATCAACTTGGAGTCTTCTCTGCTCCGCACAATCATGATGTTGCTTTTCTTCGCATTATATTTTATATCAAAGTCACTTCCATAGTCAGAGCACACCTGCAGCAGTTCTTGTAAGCCAGCAGAATAGGGACAGAAGATTACTAAATCATCGGCATACATAAGATGGTTGATGACCTTATTTCCCACCCTACAACCTGTTCCACAGTCATTTAAAAGCTTTGACAGGTCATCCATGTAAACATTGAACAGAAAGGGAGACAGGATGCTACCCTGTCTCACACCGTTTGAGACACCGAAGGGGTCCGATACAGAGTTTCCCCATTTAACATACATTTGTTGGTTTGCATACCAAAAAACAAGAATCCTCAGCAAACATTTGGGGACACCCCTCTTATATAATTTGTAAAACAGCTTTTCATGATTTACATAATCAAAAGCCTTTGAGGCATCAATAAAACACATAAAAATGGAGGTGTGGTGTCTGTTGTATAAATCTAAAATTTCTTTTAAAGCAAAGATGCACAAGTCTGTTCCATGTTTACGTTTAAACCCAAATTGATTGTCAGAGGTCAGCAGAAATCCTTCCAGTTTGTTCAAAATAGCCCTCTCCAGCACCTTAGATAAGGTGCTGGCCAGGGCTATAGGCCTGTAANATCAGTTATTAACAGAAATTAAACTCAGTAACACTAACATATACTGTATATCTTTGCAGCCTCTGCAGCGGAGCAGCTGTGTGCATCTGGAGGGAGACATCTGCTATCCAAGCAGCGGCAGCAGGACACTTTCCTGTCCCTGTCTAAAGCTCCGCCTGCTGCTAAAACAGCCAATCAGTGATTCAGTGGGCGTTGTGAAGCAGCCAATTGGAATTGCCAACTGAGATTGATTAATGTTACACTTTGACCACGGTTGAGAGTGAAAATGAAAATGCAAATTGTTCTTAGTTTCCTCTGGAGTTCTGCTACAAAATGAGCAGTGTTGAAGAAGAAAATGAAAATGATTTAATTTAAATTTTATTTATGAGACAAAAAAGGCAGCTTGACTTTGAAATGAAAAAGCATTTCTGCCATTTCATTATAATTTTCAAAATTGACATTTCAAAATGATTTTTGGTCACTTTTTACTGGGACATGTTTTGAAAATGAAATGTCAAACGTTATTTTATTTATCTTTTTAATTAAGTTACACAATGAGCAGTTTTGATTTAGAAAATGAAAATGATTTAATTTTAATTTTATTTATGAGTCAAAAAATGCTGCTTGATTTTGAAATGAAAAAGCATTTCTGCTAATCCATTTTAATTTTATATATGAGACACAATGGCTTCCATAATTAACATTTAGAGTCAGCCTCATTTAAGACAGCACAGCTAAGCTATGTATGTAAGCTATGCATAAAAAAATCTCAATGATTGTCTATTATTGTCATCGTTGTCTACTGTTGTCATTACTCTTTATTAGAATCAGGTCTCTCTTGTGAATGAGTTCCCGAGGCTCAATGGGCTTAACATGAATAAATAAAGGTTGAATGAATGTTAACACAAAAATGGCTAATATTTAGCCAGTTTTACTGATGTCAGCTGACTCATTATCACATGTTCTGAGCACTGCACAAGATCTATTAGGAAAACATAGCCTTTAGCTAATTAGCTCTGCCCGTTTGTTAGCAAAATAACTCAAACCACTTGATGCATAATTATAATAATAATAATAATAATAATAATAAACTTTATTTGTATAGCACCTTCCACAATGCCTTGCATTGACCAAGGTGCTTAACAGGATAAAAAGAAGAATAAACGGGAACAATAGATCAATGAAAATAGAATAAGAAACCACAGCGATAAAAGAAGGCAATGGAAATAAAAAATGCTACATACTAAAATAACACAAGTAATAAAAGTTACACACAGAAAGCTTTTTTGAACAAGTGGAAATAAAAATGCAATTGAAATAAAGATGCTACATACTAAAATACAAAATAATAAATTAAATTATTAATACAATTAAAGGAAACTTTCTGAAAGTCTTACCTGAAAACTCATTGACTTTTGGAGATACCACAATTTAAGATGGCTGCTACAGTCAGTTGACAATGGTCAGCACTGACATCACCAGTTCATTCATATTTTACAGATATTGAGCAAATCATAATGTGGTAGTAGCTGAGACTCATTTACATCACATTGTTCTAGTGCCACACATTGTGTGCACTTTGCACCTAAAACTTTGGAAGTACTGTAACTGTTAGCCTTTACCATGTTTGTCTGCTATCAAAATATCTCATGAACCAAAGGACCAGTTTATAGGGGAACTCTTAAAAAATTAACATTTTATATATGGCTGTAACTCAATGCATTTGAGATATGGGGCTAAATTTGGTGTGTTAGTAGTCAGACTCATCCTCAGCACATGAATAACAGATCATGCTGTCACAAGGACTGAATACACAGAGTGACTGGACTGAATATGAACAAAACAACACAGGGAGGCAATCTCAGTGCTTTTATTTACAGTAAATAAATCACAGGAAGTTATCAGGAACCCTGGGGAGCAAAGAGAAGGGTCATCACTGCAGCTCAGCAGGTGTTCTATTGATTATATTATCCTCTGATTCTTACTGGTCAGTGAGTGATGTTTGAAGAGTCACTGGTTCCAATAATCCTGTGAGAGCAACGGTAATCCAACATGGAAAGTAGTCACTGCTGGGAGAGTGTTTGGAGAGGAAGGAAGGCAGCTGAGGAGGTCACATGGAGGTTTCCAGAATTACACAAGGAGTCCAAGAACAGGTATCAAAGGTAACAATTTGTAAAGAAATTAAAGAAGTCTTCAAATTTAAGTTAAATGTTCTAAAAAGGCATAAAAGTTGCAACAGTTAGAAGTCATAACTCATTTTTCCCAATCAAGTTAAATTTTATATATATAAACAGTAAAAATAACACAAAGTACAGATAAGTAGTGACAGCATACAATTTAGGTATGAAAACTTGTAAAAAAAATAAAAGAAAAGAAATAATAGTGCATGTTGACTCACCATGCACATTAATAAATTAAATGGATGTTCGACCAATAAATCTGGCCATGCTAATGAGAAAATTTAAGCATCAGATAAATTCTTAGAGGCTATCCAAAAAAGCTAAGTCTGGTCCTCTGGACATTCAAAAAACAAAACAAAACAAAGCAAAAAAACTGTAGAAACGTTTCGTCTTTCGTCCGAAAGACTTCCTCAGTCTGAGAAGCTGTGTTCAGCTCAGTCTTATAAATAGCACCCTCCCACAGTGGATCAACCAGTTGGCTGATGACAGCCGAAACCAGCTGCTCACATGATCAAGGAGGACCATCAGCCTGACGATGGATCGTTAACACCCTGATGGTTGTTTGCTATTCACAGAGGGCTGAGTGATACTAGCAATAACAGCATTGTAAGTGGGGGACAGTTGAACCCGGAGGCCTCCACCTCTGTTTAATGATGGACGGTTTCTTTTCACAAAGATGGCCTCCTTTACTCCTCTCTCAAACCATCGTTCCTCTCTATCAAGGATGTGAACATCTTCATCCCTGAAAGAGTGACCGCTGGCCTGGAGATGAGTGTAGACCGCAGAGTCCTGACCTGATGATGTTGATCTTCTGTGCTGGGCCATCCTTTTGGCCAGTGGCTGTTTAGTTTCCCCGATGTAAGACTGATCACAGCCCTCCTGACACTGAACAGCATACACAATATTACTCTGTTTGTGCCGGGGGACTGGATCTTTGGGATGAACCAGTCTTTGCCGTAATGTATTTTGGGGTTTAAAAGCCACTGGGACGTTGTGTTTAGAAAATAAACGTCTCAATGTCTCTGAAACTCCCGCAACATACGGAATGACCACTGGTCTGGGTCTGGGTTCCTTCTTTTCACCTGATGGCTGGCTAGAGCGTGGCTAGAGTCCTGTTTGGGTTTCTTCTCTGCTTTCAGGAAGGCCCAGTTAGGCTTAGAGGCTATATTTACAATATATGAATTATTTTGGGCTGCACTGTGGCACAGTTGGTAGAGCTGCCACATCTAAGCAAGAAGGTTGCCGGATTGAATCCCAGCTAGGAGCCTTTCTGGGTGGAATTTGCATATTCTCTCTGTGCATGTGTGAGTTTTCTTCTGGTACTCCAGTTTCCTCCCACAGACCAAAAACATGCATGTTAGGCTGACTGGTAACTCTAAACTGTCCCTACATGTGAGTGAGAGAGTGAATGGTTGTTTGTCTCTGTGATGGACTGGAGACGGTTTCAGGGTGTCCCACACCTCTCGCACAGTGATTGCTGGATATGGGCACCAGTGACCCCCGTAACCCGAAAAGAAGCGGGTAAAAGATTATGGATGGATGGATGAATTATTTTGAAAGTATTCATCCAAAATGTCTTATTCAACAGTGTGCATATACATGAAGTTTTCTAAAACCTCTATATTACCACTAATATTATTCTCAATACTGTAGTATAGTAACTAAAATCAAACGAGAACAGGGAGTTAAATTTCCTAGTTTGTCACAAAGCCTTTGTTACCTCTGAAGTCTGACAGCTGCTGTGAAACTGTGCTTGCCGGTGAGAGATCCCTTCTGGTTACAGAGCTGGGTCGCATTCCTCTATCATTTTGTTTTACCTGGAGTGCAGTGCACCATACCTCCCTGATTACCTTCAGGCATTCTGATGCACCCTCTAATGAGCTCGCCAACCAATTATTATCCTACAGAGACTCCAAATCTTCTTATTTGCATCTGCTGCTCTGCACATACAATGCATTTCTGTAGAGAACATTTGTGCTTGAATGCATGACATTGCTCAGGGGACAGTAAGATGGATTTGCTATGACGAGGTACTATTCGGCTAGTATATCCCCTTCAAATAAGAATGTCCCTGGCTGCAATTCTGCCCACTGGGACAATCTTCAGCATGACGAAGTGCAATTACGTGCCGCATAATAGCCAGTTCTAACCCTAACCCTGTTTAAGACACAAAGGGCAAAGCAAAACCCTGTGGGACAAGCTGTGACTGTGGAAAATTGGGAGGGAGAGTAAGTGTGACACATTGACTGAAACCCGACGACAATAGGCTAATAATGGAAGGTCATGCCTCTGCCTGGCATCAGTGAGGAGAGACAGCTCATTCAACGTTTGTGGCTCATGAGGAGTTTCCATTTGTAGAAAAATGTAAAGAGACATTAGGATGCACCAGAAATGTTTCTAGTTACTGTAACAGGGGCACTCACGCAACTGACATCTTAGCAGAGCTTGTAGGTGTTATCAGAGGTTTGCAACACAATGCAGAGGAAAAACATGTAACCCTTACAATTATGAATATTAAAATAACAGTTCTTTTAAAGATTGGTTCAGTTAAAAAGGTTAGTAACTATAGCTCACCTGCAGATAAGGCTTTGAACATTCTCAGTTTGGGGGAAAAGTTTATCTTTTACTGAGATGGCAAGCTAAATTAATTCAAGCAGGGCTAAGATTAAAGTGGATTGTTGCCATCTTAAAATGTCAGCCGTAGTAAGACAGAGTACATGTGTGTGAATGAGAGTGAGGCTACAATGATCAGAGGTCACAAATGTGCAGGACTTCAAGTACTTGGGGTCCACTATCCCGGAAAATGGGGAATTTGGGAAAGAAGTGAAAAAGAGAGTCCAGGCAGGATGGAGTGGATGGAGAAAAGTTTCAGGAGTGATTTGTGACAAAAAGGTGTCAGCAAAGGTCAAAGGAAAATTTTATAAGACTGTGGTGAGATCAGCTATATTGTATGGTTTGGAGACAGTGGCATTGACAAAAAGACAGTAGAACGAACTGGAAGTGGCAGGAATGAAGATGCTGAGGTTCTCCTTAGGAGTCACAAGGATGGATAAGATTAGGAATGAAATCATCAGAGCACATGTTGAACAACTGGGAGATAAAGTTAGGGAGGCCAGACTAAGATGGTTTGGACATGTCCAGAGCAGGGACAGTGGGTATACATGTTGGTAGAAGGATGTTAGAAATGCAGCTGCCAGGAAAAATACAAAGAGGAAGGCCAAAGAGGACATATGTGGATGCAGTTAGAGAGGACATGAGAAGGTAGTTGGACAGAGGATGCAGAGGACAGATTGAAGTGGAGGAGGATGACACTATGTGGTGACCCCTGAAGAGGGAAAAGCCGAAAGAAGACGAAGAAGAAAAAGAAGTTGCCATCTTAAAATGAAAGCCCTAGCATTACTACAAGGAATGCATATCACTCGCCGTATTTCATACAATATCAGTCCCATGGAATAATGTACATCATGCTTGTGTGGGGGTTCCAGTCACTTTTTTTCCTGAGGTCACTAGATGGCACCAGATGGCCACACTTGAGACCAATCTCTTTGATGAGACACCCAGCGTATAAAAGGCAGTTAAGGACTCTTCGTCGACGTTGGAGCATTACCTTACCAAAGGGTCATGTTTATAGTCTTTTATATTTCTAGTTTAGCTTAGTTTAGCTTATTGCTACGGTTTTGCTACTTTATCTTGTTTTCACAATTTTAGCTTTAGCTTTTCTTGCTAGCTTTAGCTGCTACATTACTCTTTTTAACTTTTAGTTATGTTCTTATGTCAACCTCTCTTCTGCTACTTTTTACTTTAACAACTCAAAGTTTTTGCTTCTTTAATTTATTTTTTGGATCATTCAGCTCTCACACTGCATTTTCACAAAATGCTTTTTTTATCTAGTGTTTATCAACTTTCATTAGCTTGGTTTCATAATAGATAATATTAGCTGATGGCAGTGGCTTAAATTATTAGGCGTGTCCTGGTTGCTTCAAATTGACATTGATGTTAATTATATATTTTTTTTAATCTTTGCAAAAAGTTATTTGATAATGGTTTACATTTTCTTCCACAAACAATCACAAGAATGTTATAATAACGATTTCAAATAAGTCATAACATGCATTATTTTAAATATACTTTTTCAACAACAGTAAACTAAAGAGTAGAGAACTACAAGTTTATTGTTTATAAGTTTCTTAAATAGTGCCAAGGTTAAAGGTCAGGTTTAGAAAATGTGTATCAAATAAGTTTAATTTACCATACATTAAAGTGGTTTAGCCTCAAATACAGGTTAATCCAACTAGAATTAACTTTATTTTACAGGACAAGTTTAAATAATGTAAATATTTTTATTTATTGCATATCAATTTCTATATAAAGGTATTTTACTAAGTAAAACTTGATGGTGCTCAACAGCAGAATGGTAAGCTTTTAGCTATCCTTTAGATATCTAAAAAACAAACAAACAAAACAAAACAAAAAAACTATACCATAAAGCTAATAACACACTTTGGAATTTTAAGAACGGATTTGGACCGCAGCTTTTGCTCAATATGTTCACAAACAGAGCCATAAACACACAAGCCATGAAAATTCTGACTCACTATATTCTGAGCCACAAAAGCCCAGCTTGGCTTAGGGCACAATGGCCAACAGTTGTTTGTTGATGCCCATGCTTTTTGGCAGAGCGTGATTTGAGTTAGTTACAACAGGGAGTGCTGACTGATGGATTGCTAATTGTCTCCTCGGTAAGCAGCAGATGCTCCGTCACAGATGCTGGAAACAAATTAGATTTGCACATGGAGGAATACAATAGTGACCTTTCAGTTTATTATTTGTCAGCAAGATTATATGGTTTGTATCAGTAGTTATTATAATTGCGAACATTTTTAAGTATAAGCCTCAACTCAAACTCAAACTATAAATCATCTTTTAGGAAGCTCCTAGTATGTACAAGTGTATTTTGTTCCAGTTATATTTTAATTTATTTAGACAAATTCAAATTATTAATTTGTAATAAAAGCTGATGAAAAAAGAAGGTGGCACAGTCGGTAGAGCTGCCGCTGGTCAGTGAGAAGGTTGCCAGGACGATTTCCAGTTAGGGGGACATTCTGGGTGGAGTTTGCATTTTCTCTCTGGGCATGTGTGTGTTTTCTCCAATCTCCAGGTACTCCAGTTTCCTCTCACAGATTAAAAACATGCATGTTAGGCTCAGGCTGATTGATAAATTGTCCTTTGGTGTGAGTGACAGAGTGAATGGTTGTTTGTCTTGCTTGTAACTATGCAGTCCTGTGATGGCCTCGAGACCTGTCCAGAGTGTCCCCTGTCTCTTGCACAGTGATTGCTGGATAGCCTGTGACCCAAAATGGAATAAGTGGGTAAAGATAATGGATGGATAGATAAAAAAAAATAAACAATAAATCAAGATGAAATATTCCATAATATTCCCTGATGCATGCTCAATAATCCAGGTAGAACAATCTAAAAAAAGCTATGTCTGGTCCTCTGGACATTCAAAAAACAAAACAAAACAAAGCAAAACAACTGTAGAAACGTTTCGTGTTTCGTCTGAAAGACTTTCTCAGTCTGAGAAGCTGTTTTAAGCTCAGTCTTATAAATAGCATCCTCTCACAGTGGATCAACCAGCACAGGAGAGAACATGAAAAGTCCCAAACTGGTTGATCCACTATGAGAGGGTGCTATTTATAAGACTGAGCTGAATACAGCATCTCAGACTGAGGAAGTCTTTCGGAAGAAAGACGAAACGTTTCTACAGTTTTTGTCAGGATTTACTCTGAAGGCAGACTTGAACCCAATAGTGCAGACAAGAACTCTCACAGGGAGCCAGGAGATACAAAAATATATATTTAACGATAATAAATCAAAGAGCTGACTGTGCAGCAAACTCACTCATGAGACAGGAACACAGGAGACATCAGGGAAGACCCAACGATGACGTGACAATGAACAACACACAAGAACTGACTTATTTACACACAGACAGGGAAACCAGAAGGTGTAGGGATGGGGACTGACCAACAGAGGGAGCCAAACATATGGACACATAAACAAGGAAACCAGAAGGTGTAGGGATGGGGACTGACCAACAGAGGGAGCCATCCTTACAGTACCACCCCCTCAAAGACGTCCCCTGGCATCCCCCAAACGGTCCCCCACAAGACTTGGGTGGACGGACGGGGGGAACCGCAAGGATGGGGGGCTCAAGGGAGAACACAAGGGCTACGAACAGACAGAACCAAAACCTGGGAACCATACAAACAGGAAACATAGAGAGGTGCTCGGTCAGGCGGGTGGCCGGGAGGCCGTCCAGCAGGCAGAGGTTGGTCAGGCGGACGGCCTGGGAGGCTGTCCAGCAGGCCGAGACCCATCGGGCAGGCGGCCGGGAGGCCGTCCATCAAGTTGTGACCAGTCGGGCGGTTGGCCGGGAAGCCGTCTATCACTAGGAGCTTCAGATGACGATGAGACCTCAAGACAACAGAAGACGTTGGTGGCACCCTCCAGGACCCACCCGGAATAGGAAGTGTGGGAGGCATCCTCCAGGGTCCTCCCGGAACAGGAAGCGTGAGAGGTGTCCTCCAGGACCCTCCCAAAGCAGGAAACGTGGGAGGCGTCCTCCAGGACCTTCCTGGGAATGGATACATGAGAGGCTCCCTCCAGGGACCCCTCGGAACCAGAAGCGTGGGAGACATCCTCCAGGACCCTCTCAGAACAAGATATGTGATGGGTTCCCTCCAAGGACCCCTCGGAACCAGAAATGTGGAAGGCGCCCTCTAGAGATGCCAGAAATGAGGAGTCGGGCGCCAATGAAGAGGAGTCGGGCGCAGATGAAGAGGAGTCGGGCGCCGATGAAGAGGAGTCGGGCGCCGATGAAGAGGAGTCGGGCGTCAATGAAGAGGAGTCGGGCGCTGATGAAGAGGAGTCGGGCGCCGATGAAGCGGAGTCGGGCACCGATGAAGCAGAGTAAAGCGCAGATGAAGTGTGACCGGCACCGATGAAGAGGTGACGGACGCCGATGAAGAGGTGACGGGCGCCGATGAGGAGGTGACGGGCGCTGATGAAGAGGTGTCTGGCACCGGCGATGCAGTGTCGGGGGCAGATGAGTCGACTACCGCCATTGAGTCTGTGGCCGTCAAGGAACGAAGTCCCAACCTGGGCGCCGGTGTGGGAGCCAGTCTGGGCGCCGGCGTGGGAGCCAGTCCTGCAGCCGTTGAGTCTGTGGCTGTCGAGGAGCGAAGTCCCAACTTGGGCGCCGGCATGGGAGCCAGTCTGGGCGCTGGCGTGGTAGCCAGTTTTGGAGACGCTGGCTCTGGGGCCAGTCTGGGAGACGCTAGCTCGGAGGCCAGTCTGGGAGACGCTGGCTCGGGGGCTAGTCTGGGAGACGCTGGCTCGGGGGCCAGTCTGGGAGACGCTGGCTCGGGGGCCAGTCTGGGAGATGCATGCTCGGGAGCCAGTCTGGGAGATGCATGCTCGGGGGCCAGTCTGGGTGACGCTGGTTCGGGGACCAGTCTGGGAGGCATTGAGACGTCTAGAGGCGTTGAGATGTCTGGAGGCATTGAGATGTCTTAAGGCGTTGAGACGTCTGGATCTTCGGCGGTAGAGGTATGATCTTCGGCGGTAGAGGTAGGAACCAAAGAATCGGTACAAGGCGGCGTGGAGTCGGTCTCTGCAGGCGGCGTGGAGTCGTCTGCTGCTGCAGGCGGCGTGGAGTCGTCTGCTGCTGCAGGCGGCGTGGAGTCGTCTGCTGCTGCAGGCGGCGTGGAGTCGTCTGCTGCTGCAGGCGGCGTGGAGTCGTCTGCTGCTGCAGGCGGCGTGGAGTCGTCTGCTGCTGCAGGCGGCGTGGAGTCGTCTGCTGCTGCAGGCGGCGTGGAGTCGTCTGCTGCTGCAGGCGGCGTGGAGTCGTCTGCTGCTGCAGGCGGCGTGGAGTCGTCTGCTGCTGCAGGCGGCGTGGAGTCGTCTGCTGCTGCAGGCGGCGTGGAGTCGTCTGCTGCTGCAGGCGGCGTGGAGTCGTTTGCTGCTGCAGGCGGCGTGGAGTCGNCAGCCGTCGAGTTGGTCTCTTTAGGCGGCGTCGAGTCGGTCTCTACAGGCGGCGTCGAGTCAGTCTCTGCAGGCGGCGCCGAGTCAGTCTCTGCAGGCGGCGCCGAGTCGGTCTCTGCAGGCGGAGCCGAGTCGGTCTCTGCAGGTAGCGTCGAGTCGGTCTCTGCAGGCGGCGTCGAGTCGGTCTCTGCAGGCGGCGTCAAGTCGGTCTCTGCAGGCGGCGTCGAGTCGGTCTCTACAGGCGGCGTCGAGTCGGTCTCTGCAGGCGGATCAGCCACTTGGACTGAGGCTGAGTCGGTAGGTCCTCTCTGCCATAGACGGCAATGTGTTCCAAGACCAGACAGAGAGGGAGAGGCAGAACACAAGAGGGAAGAAAAACAAGCAGAAACTGAGTCTATGGGTTCTGAATGGGTGTGATCTGGGTCTATGGGTTCTGAACGGGTTGGATCCTTGTACTGTGTGGTTGGCACAGAGGCTGTAGTAGATGGAGAAACTACAGAGACTGCAGTAGGCATGGGAGTGACTGCAAGGGCTGCAACTGCGAGGATCTCAGGAGTCATGAGCAGAAAGTCCGGGTCTGAATGAACAACAGAGTTCTGTATGGGTGGAGGACTAGGACTGACAGAGCCAGAATTGATGAGTGGCTCCAACCAACTCTGCTCTTCCAGCCCCTCATCCAAGAAGTCCTCCATACCAGGGGCATCAAACAATCCAGGTAAGCGGATGTATTCATCCAGCATGTTTTTTGTGGCCACCCACCTTTCCCACAGATTGCAGGAGGTGGCTGAGTCCACAAACCTCCGGTTTGATAATTCTCTTCAGACAGCCTGGACAGGAAGTTCATGTCTGCTGGGTTCTTATTTGGTCGCGTCATACTGTCAGGGTTTACAGGCAGGACAGAACCCAGTGGTGCAGACAAAAACTCACAGGAAGCCAGGAGTACAAAAAATATATATTTAATGATAATAAATCAAAGAGCTGACAGTGCAGCAAACTCACTCATGAGACAGGAACACAGGAGACATCAGGGAAGACCCAACGATGACGCGACAATGAACAACACACAGGAGCTGACATATACACACACAGTAATTAAGATAAATCATAAACACCTGGACACAGACAGGGAAACCAGAAGGTGTAGGGATGGGGGCTGACCAACAGAGGGAGACAAACATATGGACACATAACAGGGAAACCAGAAGGTGTAGGGATGGGGACTGACCAACAGAGGGAGCCACCCTTACAGTTGTTTTGCTTTGCTTTGTTTTGTTTTTTGAATGTCCAGAGGACCAGACTTCACTTTTTTAAATTCCACAATATTCTAGAAAATTAAAGTATACCTGATTAAGATGTTTCAATTAAAAAAATAAACAAGTAGTTAATACTTTTATTGTCCATGGTGGTCTCAAATAAAACAGCAAAAGCAAAATGATGGCATAACCAACCATCCATCCTACACCATTCTGATTACCAGTGTCCATTAGAAAGACTGACTTAAGATCATCTTAAACTGCAACAGCACTCATTAAAAACTGTTTGGAAATCAATCAGCCTTTTTCTACCACCTCCCACATGGTATCTCTGACCTGTCTATGTTTTAACTGCCTAAATATGAGTTTCTGGCTGATAATAAACCTTGTTTTTGAACTTTCTCCATTTTGGAATGCCAGCTAAGGCTCGGGATATGCCTCGTGATTTCTACTAAACCTCATATTGATAGGCTTGAATTCAACTGGAGAAATTAGTATTTTTAATGGATGGTTCCTACTCAAATCCTACCCAACAGCAAGTCATATCAACTAGCTGATAACTCTGCTCCTATCTGTTCTCACTTTCTGCATGTTGTAACATGGAAGCAACCCCTACATTCGGATAAAAAAACAACTTTAAATACAGAAGCGCGCAGTGGGTAACTCACGACTAACTCACCCCTGGTACTTTAAGGTTCTTTAAGGAATAAAATAGTCAAGATCTCATAAAAATCAACAAGGTAAAAACAACTGAAACTGTTGTACTCATGAATTATTTAGATTGCTACTGGTGTCTTTAAATATTAACACAACTTTTTTTCTTTAAATATTAACACAACTTTTTTTTCCATGATCTTTGAAGGGTTAATATACATTGGAAATATACTTCTGCCTCCGAGTGCTCTTTTTGAATGATTTTGACCAGAGACAGTCAGTGAAATATAATACACAGTTAGTGTGTTTTTGTTCAGTCCATTAAGAAAAACTGAAGAGAAAATTTAAGACAGATAAAGTGTGAGTCCAAGCAACTGAAGAGTCACTGTGGATACAAAAACCAGAACAGCTGCAAAGAAAGGTGAAACAATCAGACCAAGAGGAAGAAAGGCGGACAGGGCTTATATATACTGGGGTGAATCAGACACATGTGAAAACAATGAAGCTAATTACAATGTGAGAGGTAGGGGACTTGAAACAAGATGCAACATGCATCAGAGGTCCCAGAAAAAGAAAATAAAGAAACAAAATACAATTCATTCAACCTTTATTTATACAGGCTAGCCTCATTGAGTCACGGGGACTCATTTACAAGAGGGACCTGTCTCACTCACACCAAACAACCATCCACTCTCACACTCACACCTAGGGTCAATTTAGAGTCACCAATCAGCCTAACAAGCATGTTTTTTGGTCTGTGGGAGGAAACCGGAGTACCCGGAGGAAACCCACGCATGCACGGGGAGAACATGCAAACTCCACCCAGAAAGGCCCCGGACCGGGATTTGAACCGGCAACCTTCTCGCTGAGAGGCAGCAGCTCTACCAGTTGTGCCACCATGCTGCCCAAAATGAGAAAACCAAGTCAGAAACAGGCACACACAAAAAAAAGACAGGTTAACCAGAGTGAACACAATAATACTTCCAAATGTACAAGCTGATACTGGAGGACAGGAAGTTTTAGCACCAGGGTGAGAAAAGGCTAAATGGTTTTGGCACAGAGTGATGAGATCCTGAAGGAGGAGGAAGGAGGCTTCGTCTGAACAGCAGGTGTGAGACATAAACCGTCAGTCATGTTGGTACATTTCAGTTCTGAACCAGAATATTTGAAACTACACCCCAACAAACACACACTTTGACACAAACTGAGGTCGGACTAAAGCCATATGGATGTTGGTACGGTTCCAGTTGGTTAGCAGACATGGAAGCCATCAAACCAAAATCAGTCCCGTTTTTAAATGGGTTCACAATTTGCATCCAACTGGGTGATGATAAACAACATGAGCCTTTTTTAAGTGTTTTTTACTGGTTGTCTTGATTGATTGATTGTTGGAGTCTAGGCAATGCTCCTTCTTAGTTTTGATTAAAATTAATCTTAAAAAAAGGTAAATAAAAACACACTAAACCACATATGTTTGTCTCTTCAGTATGTTTCAATTTTCTTGTTTAGTTCCATCAGTAGACATTAACGTTTACATACCCCGTACTTCAGACAAAAAGGGATTTCTACTGGGCTCTAGTACAAGAATCAACACAGTAAAAATAATGAAGTAATTTTACATTTTCATTTTTTTTCTCTTCTTTCAACTCCCTCCTTCTTCAGGGGCCACCACAGCAAACTAACTCGCAAGAGGACTTGGCAATTGTGTTTATGTCGGATGCCCTTCCTGACACAACCACCGAGCTACCACAGTCAGAGTCAGACTACCTTTATTGACATTGCACAAGTTTGCACCAGTACAGCGTGAATATGTACGCACAGTCTACCCTGAGGCTGTCAGACTCATGAATAAATAAATAATAAGAATAAACACTGCAAAATGTCACATCATGTTGATACTGATCTGTTTCTTGTTGCTGCGTTCATCTGTGACTATCTGCGTTCATCTGTGACCATCTGCTCATGTTCGTGCTGCTGTTTATAATGATGTTTTTCTACTACATTAGGGCTTAGTGTATTACTAGCTGATGTCTCTCTTAGTTAATCCTAGATGTTATTATTGTTTTTCTCTTGCATTTGTTGTTGGATGTAACTGGGACCCTGTGTACATAATCTCGTTTTCAACACATGTACTACATGCGGTGCAAATGACAATAAATTCTCTCTGACTCTGACTCTGACTCTGACAGTCATCCTGAAGGGGAATACATGTGTGAAGCTGCTGCTGATCTTATCAGCGCAGCCTCTCTCATCTGTATCGGGATGAAGGTTACAAGTCAAAATTCTCATGTATGTCTACAAATCGCTGAACAGTCTCGCCCCCGCCTATCTCTCGGATCTGATACACCCATATGTCCCTCCACGTGCTTTGAGGTCAGAGGATCAGGTACTCTTAATAGTTCCAGAAACTCGCCTTAAGCGCAGGGGTGACAGGGCGTTCTCTGTAGCAGGCCCAAGACTCTGGAACGAGTTACCGCTGCTCATCAAACAGGCCCCCTCCCTCTCGGTTTTCAAATCCCGGTTAAAAACTCACTACTACTCCATTGCTTTCAATGCCAGCTGATTTGTATTGGATCGTTTGATTTATGATCTGCAATGTTTTTATGTTTTTCGTGTTGTACTTCATTGTCTGTGTTGCCTGTTGCGTGTTTGTTTGTCCAGCACTTTGGTGTGGACTTGTTCCTGTTGAAAGTGCTTTATAAATAAAATGGTATGGTATGGTATGGTATGGTATAGGTCTGAAAACAAGGGGAGAACCATGAGGGTAATCATTGGTATTACAAAAAAAGATATATCACATTTTGTCTTTCAGGACACCATATGAGACATCAAAAAACTCTACCAGCAAGCACAGTTGACAAATCACATTTGCATTTGAGGGCGAAGCAGTGAGATAAAGTCCATGAGCTCCGTTCAGATTAGCCAGAGTTCTGATGATGACGGGATCAGCCAGCCTTATCTGACTTAAAGGACACAGAAAGTTCTCCGGGGAGGGGGTTGCGACAGAAGTTTAATTTCTTCAGTTGCTTCAACTCGGAGAATTTGTAGTCAGCCTGTCCAGGTTGCTCGGGGAGTCTGATTAGATTAGCATGATTTATCTTCAGGGCAGGCTCACAGTGTTCTTTCTGTAGCCTTGAGTCCAGGTGGCTGTCTGGAATCCAATACACTCCAAATTATGGGAAGCTTTTCACCGACCCGAGCTATGAATCATCCCCCAGATGTGACCCTCCCGGCTGCATACGAGTTCCAAACCTTACCGGTGGTCTGCGGTCCTCAGTGGCCGCCTCCACTTTGCGGCTCAGCTCATAAAGCAGCTGATTCATGGATGTCACAGCTCGGATAACACACTCGGTTTGAGAAGGGAGCTTCGACAGCGCGTTGATCGCCTCGGAAGTCTTCCTGATTTTCCGATAGAAGAGAACTCCACACAAGCCAAAAAGCAGAGCACCTGCTATCATAAATCCAATTATGAATATATCCTCCACATCTTCGACAGAAAGCACGTCCAGGCATAGCATCGTCCACTCCCCCCAAGAATCCATGATATACCCAGCTGGATGCGACTGCAAAGGGCAAGCCGGTTCTCCAGGACCGGAACGCTTTGTAGAAGAAAAAAAAATCAATAGAGTTGACAGCCCACGAAACCAGATCCATCATCAATTTGCGTTCGAGCGAGCACTGAAAAAAAAACTGCAGACAAGACAAAGTGGCCAAGCAGGGAGATGAAAACTCGGGAGGGAAGGAGAAAAGCTGCTGCTTCGTCCAGAGCTGGAGGTGAACAGCCCTCTGTGTGGAGCAGGGAGATGCTGACTAGGGCACCCAGGTGAGCCGATGGTGGTGGTTAACGGCCTTGCTCAAGAGCCGAGTGGAGTGAATGAGAGTGGAGGCAGGTGTGGGTGCTTCATACTTCCCCACCCACATTTTGAAGTTGTCAGGGGTCGAACTGGTGACCTTCCAATCACAGGCTCTCTGTGCCACCACCAGTGGCACAGAGTTAAAAGTTACACTTTTTTCAGTAACTAGTAATCTAACGCGTTGCTTTTCAAACTGCAGTAATCAGATTAAAGTTACTTTCTCCAAATTATTGTGCGTTACTTAGTTATTTGTCATTTTCTGTAGTACTGTAATTTAATTTTATTTCGCCAATGCGTCTCGGGGGGAGCGATAAAAAAAAGACAGGAGTGACGTCAGTCTATGCGACCGCCCGGTGTCTTGTAGCACACGTTAGCATTAAGCTAGGTTTAGCATCTCGCTGCGGTCTCCTGTTTGTTTGGGAACGTTGTGACTTGTTAAAAACACGAGCGCACATCCAAAACGGTGTGTGGACTTTGTTTCACGGAGACTGGATCTGCAGCAGACAACACGTCTAACTTGAACGGACTTAACGACGTGATCCGAACGTGAACGAGGAGCAGCTTGTAAACACTGCTAACAGAGCAGCAGCAGCATTAAAACAGCCTTCAGGTAGGTCAGATCAGTCAATAACACAAACTGTAGGACATTTTACAGCTCTGGATCTACGTCTGAAATGTTGTTGTTGCTGTGCAGGCTTTAAATTAACTGAGCGTCTCTAAAACGTCTTCCATCACGTCCATCATGTCAACACCAGCCAAAAAGTTAATCACTTTATGAAAAAACTGATGTCAACAAGTCCTGGAGCTGAATAAATCCCTGCCCTGATGATGACCGAGAGATCCAACCACAAGAAGAGGTATTGTTCTTTTATTAATAATTAACCTTTTTAATTTAAAATGATAATCTTATTAACTATTTTTATTTTTTTACCTGTTTGTGTTATTTCCAGTCTGAGACAGAGGAAGCAGCTGTCTTTTTCCTCTTGAGGGACATCCACCTGCAGCTAAGAAGCGTGTGATGATGACCCTGATGCATGCTCAATAATCCAGGTAGAAAAATCTAAAAATGCTAAGTCTGGTCCTCTGGACATTCAAAAAACAAAACAGAACAAAAAAAATTGTAGAAACGTTTTATCTTTTGTCCAAAAGACTTCCTCAGTCTGAGATGCTGTATTCATCTCAATCTTATAAATACTGTAGCACCCTCTCACAGTGGATGAACCAGTTTGCTGCTGACAGCTGAAACCAGCTGCTCACGGACCATCAGCCTAACAATGGATAGTTAGCAGCACCCTGATGGTTGTTTGCTATTCACAGAGGGCTGAGTGATACTAGCAATAACAGCATTGTAAGAGGGGGACAGTTGAACCCAGAGGCCTCCACCCCTGTTTAATGATGGATGGTTTCTTTTCACAAAGATGGCCTCCTTTACTCCTCTCTCAAACCATCGTTCCTCTCTATCAAGGATGTGAACATCTTCATCCCTGAAAGAGTGACCGCTGGCCTGGAGATGAGTGTAGACTGCAGAGTCCTGACCTGATGATGTTGATCTTCTGTGCTGGACCATCCTTTTGGCCAGTGGCTCATGCTTTTATTTATTTTCATACAAACGTATTGTTTACTTGACACATTTTCAAAATAAACATTTTATAAGTCTTTTTTGTAAAAATATTATTTGTTTAGTGAAGTCAAGAAAGACTACTGTATTTTGTTTTTTGAATATTTATTAGTAATTATTTTATTAAAACATTTAAATTTTTTATGTATTGTGACAGAGGGTTCTTGTCAGCGGCTGCTGAAAGTAACTAATAAAGTAACTTAGTAATCTAACTTAGTTACTTTCCAAATCAAGTAATCAGTAACTTAACTAAGTTACTTTTCCCAAGGACTAATCAGTAACTTAACTAAGTTACTTTTTCAATGTAACTATGCCATCACTGGCCACCACACCCCTGAACACATTAAACCAAGATGGCAATGAATTAATCAAAGTGAGTGAGTGGGGTTCAAAGGTTTCATGTGACTCACAAAGTACAAGAAATATCAATCTGTTTGGCTCAATTAAATGTTTTTGAATAAGGTATTTAACCACAAAATTAAACTTTGTCATAAAATATAAAATCCAATGTATGAGCAGGTGGACTGGTCTTGCTCTGTTAGTATTTTTTTTAGCAGTTAGGAAAGATTAAAATGCACTTTAAAAAATAACCGATTAGTTAATAGTTTTTATCATTTATTTTTTTCACTTGCCTCAATAAAAGTTGAACAATTATGCACTTATCTGCATGTGCATGTCTGTTTGTTGGTCTATCTGTTAGCAAAATGTATCATGAGTTAATGGACACATTTTAATGAGACTCATTTAAAGTAACCGTTGGACGTACCTCTACGAAATATTCATTTTTGGAGTGAACTTGATTGAAGATGGCCACCACTGCAAACTGACCTTACACAATACTGTACAATAACTGTCATTTTGACCTGTACGGAGCTCAACAACTGTGTGATAGTAGCTGAGAGTTACCCTCATAGGCTGAGTGCTAAAATATTGCACAAGCAAAAAACTATGGCATGCAGGGTATAGGAGATATGCATTCCTCTATGAAACATTGTATTTTTCATCAAAAAATAGCATCAAAGAAATACAATTTTTAATATCTGAACTGATTTAAATGAAAGTGCACCAATTCATTGAATTAATCTGGCTACAGGTGTGAAATAAAAACCCAACCAATTTGGAATTAACACTGATCCACATTACTTCATATCCAACCATTTAACAAGAACATTAAACTGAGACAACCTAGGTTTAAAAGAAAAGTCAATTAATGACTGAATTCAAAATATCAGTCAAATAAATGAAATTAATTAATTAATTTTGAAGGTAAGCACAAATAATATAAATGCATTTAAGCTTCAGTTGTTTTTGAATGTAGCCTAACTTTTCAAGTAAAATTCAAATGATCATAACTCCCTGACAGACTAATTATCAAAGACTGATTTAATTAAAGATTTCTTCATAATCCTCTTTAACGTCCCTGTTAAAATGTTGCCATTTAATTAAGTGAAATGTCACAGTTGTGTAGGCCATGCTTCTTTTAGTGTTTCTGGCTATTTTTTTTAACGTTTTCTATTTTATAAAGCTGAACAGAAGGCGGCAGATTAGGAGAAGACGATGGTGAATGTGCTTTCATGGCTCACATGCTTGAGTTTTTCTTTAAAGGCGTTCCTCCTACCAACATACAAAGGATTATTTGAACAGGTTTCTCTTTTTTGTGACAGAAAGATATGCAGGCTCTGATGCTTTATTCTTGAAGGGGAAATTTTCACGTTATTTATATATTTTTATGCCCTGGAATTCGGCTTAATTAGCAGAATGTCTTCTCTCAACTATGATTCTGCACTTTTTAAAAATAAAAAATACTAACATTGCATTTTAACTATTTAATTTTTTTGTACAGAGTTATACTTTTTTGTCTGCGTTATAATTCCTGATTGAATATCTTCAGTTTGCACAAACCAGACTTACAACATCTGCAGAAAGCACATTTAAATGCATAGTTTCAAGCCATTCTGGAATCCTCACACTTCACCATGAACAGATTAATAAAATGTATTGTTGAATAAATCATTGCTGAAAATGATTATTTCATGCAGCTGTACTTTTAACACGTCTAATTTATGCACTCAGTCAATGCAGTCTCTTTTTGCAAGAAGCTTGAAACCATGCAACTTAAATTAACACTATTGTGAGTGAAAGTAATTTTAATAATAATGTGAAAACTCCTGCAGACCTGTAGCACGTCAGTCACAGAACTGAACACTCGCTCGCCTGCAGCCACACAAAGTGACTTAAATGAGCACATTTTTGCATTTAAATCATTTGAGGGGAAAAAAAAACTCTCTCCTCACTATCAAAATCTTGAAATTGTGAATTATTGTTGGAAATGGAGAGCAGGAAACGAGATGCAGTGAATGGATGCAATCAGTTTTCACCATGGCTGCCAGTCCTTAAAATGACAGCAAGAGCTTTTATCACAGGCCATTCAGCTGCTGCCTTTATTCTGATGAAATGTGTTGATTTCCTATGTACTGCGTCTAGCGTTCGTGTCCTCGGCCTTTGGCTGATCTGAGCTTCCAGGCAGCTGGTGGCAGCCGCAGCTGCTCAGCCCTTTGCCCTCAGTCGTCCTGAGAGCGAAGGAGTCAAGTCTCTCATGTCACAAGTTAAATAAGTCCAGTTGAAATACTAACACTAATATCCTATTACTGACTAAGCTTTGGACAAATCTTCAAGCTAATACCAAGAGACTGAGTCTGGGAATGGGCACAGACTCACAATGTAAGTCACAATAGATTGGAGTGTCAGTGGAGTAATGGAGTAATCCTGTTTAAATTTCAACACAATGTACTTTTCCTTTTGGATCACAACAGAATGCAAGTTATTATGTGAGAAGTGCTGCATGGTTAAATCAACAAAAGCATTATTTCTCGCATCCAATTTTGAATTGGTGGAATTTTCTTTATGTTTTATATGTAAGCATTTTTAAACACAGTTTGATCTTTCCAAAACATAATGAAAACATATACCGTATTTTTTGGCTTATAGGTCGCACCAGTGTATAGATCGCATTGTCCAATTATCACCAATAGATTGGAAAAATCCCTAGATAGGTCGCACCGGTGTATAGGTCGCACCTACGTTTAGCTCTGCTGCAAATGTCTGCCACAGGAGCGCACAGCAAGGCTTTTAAGAAGATTAACACTTAAAAACAATTATTTGTTTGATAAAAATTATAGCAAATATGTGTCTGAGCTGAAC
Organism: Garcialebias charrua; assembly: GCA_038048925.1. Classification (NCBI taxonomy): domain Eukaryota; kingdom Metazoa; phylum Chordata; class Actinopteri; order Cyprinodontiformes; family Rivulidae; genus Garcialebias; species Garcialebias charrua. The sequence goes on from JBBPBX010000335.1 coordinate 47,186, forward strand.
TTTTCCTTAATAAATGAACATAATTGTGAAATGAGCTGGATTTAAAAATGTGTTTCGCCGAAAGTGATAACAAGCCATATATAGGTCGCACTGGTGTATAGGTCGCAGGCCTTGGAAAAAACATAAAAAGGTGCGACCTATACACCGGAAAATAGGGTAGTTATTAGCTATACATAATACAGCTCAGTATGTCCCAAGTACTTACTGGTGCTTATGTAGTATGTACTGAGGGGACTTTCCTAATATGTACCAGGTAAGATTAGGTTGTTTAATGGTAATAGTTTACAGGGTAAATACTGGGTAAGCAAGTGTTATTTACCAGGTGTGTTCATGTAATTACATAATAGGTACCAGGTAAGTACCAGGTGTAATCCAGCTAAGTATGGGGCATGTGTCTGATACATACCTGGTACTTACATGGAATGTACTATGTACTTTTGTGGATAAGTTTATATTATGAAAAGAACTTTAAAGGTAAAGGCCTAGTTTTAACCTGACACCTTGTAAATAGGGAAGTACCCAGTATGTACCAGGCATGTATAAGCACAGGTTAACAATTCATTTCATAGTACTGCCTAGTCCCTGTACATACTCATCCCTGTACATACTCATTAAATAACGGCTTTGTACTTTGTAAGTATAGTATAACAAGTTACATCAAAATTTAGCCTGGTCTTCAATTCATACAGTACTTAGCAGGTACATATCCTCTAAGTACAAGGTGGTCACGTCATAATACAACCTGGTCCCCATACATATTTGGTAAATACAAGTACCCTGTACTTGCCTGCTATGTACTGAAGCATATATTATTCAAGCTACTTAATTTTTTTTATGGTTTCTACAAAAGATAA
>JBBPBX010000335.1:48393-58608 GCA_038048925.1 Garcialebias charrua
TATGCTGTACAGATAGACATATACATGTAAATATAACATGTTCAACTGAAGTTGTGTGTGTTTGTGTGTGTGACAGTTTTGTGGTTTTTAAGGACAGTGTTTTGTCAGGACAGCAATACGCTATACAGTAATCAGACAATCAGATAACAGCTCATTACTGTCCTGACAAAACACTGTTCTTAGAAACCACAAAACAGTCACACACACAAACACACACAATTTGAGTTGAACATGTTATATTTACATGCCTATTACATGTATATATAAGTGCATATATACTGTACTTTTAACACGTCTAATTTATGCACTCAGTCAATGCAGTCTCTTTTTGCAAGAAGCTTGAAACCATGCAACTTAAATTAACACTATTGTGAGTGAAAGTAATTTTAATAATAATGTGAAAACTCCTGCAGACCTGTAGCACGTCAGTCACAGAACTGAACACTCGCTCGCCTGCAGCCACACAAAGTGACTTAAATGAGCACATTTTTGCATTTAAATCATTTGAAAAAAAAAAAAAACTCTCTCCTCACTATCAAAATCTTGAAATTGTGAATTATTGTTGGAAATGGAGAGCAGGAAACGAGATGCAGTGAATGGATGCAATCAGTTTTCACCATGGCTGCCAGTCCTTAAAATGACAGCAAGAGCTTTTATCACAGGCCATTCAGCTGCTGCCTTTATTCTGATGAAATGTGTTGATTTCCTATGTACTGCGTCTAGCGTTCGTGTCCTCGGCCTTTGGCTGATCTGAGCTTCCAGGCAGCTGGTGGCAGCCGCAGCTGCTCAGCCCTTTGCCCTCAGTCGTCCTGAGAGCGAAGGAGTCAAGTCTCTCATGTCACAAGTTAAATAAGTCCAGTTGAAATACTAACACTAATATCCTATTACTGACTAAGCTTTGGACAAATCTTCAAGCTAATACCAAGAGACTGAGTCTGGGAATGGGCACAGACTCACAATGTAAGTCACAATAGATTGGAGTGTCAGTGGAGTAATGGAGTAATCCTGTTTAAATTTCAACACAATGTACTTTTCCTTTTGGATCACAACAGAATGCAAGTTATTATGTGAGAAGTGCTGCATGGTTAAATCAACAAAAGCATTATTTCTCGCATCCAATTTTGAATTGGTGGAATTTTCTTTATGTTTTATATGTAAGCATTTTTAAACACAGTTTGATCTTTCCAAAACATAATGAAAACATATACCGTATTTTCTGGCGAATAGGTTGCACTGGTGTATAGGTTGCATTGTCCAATTATCACCAATAGATTGGAAAAATCCCTAGATAGGTCACACCTATACGTTTACCTCTGCTGCAAATGTCTGCCACAGGAGCACACAGCAAGGCTTTTAAGAAGATTAACACTTAAAAATAATTATTTGTTTGATAAAAATTATAGCAAATATGTGTCTGAGCTGAACTTTTCCTTAATAAATGAACGTAATTGTGAAATGAGCTGGATTTAAAAATGTGTTTCGCCAAAAGTGATAACAAGCCATATATAGGTCGCACCTGAGTATAGGTCGCAGGCCTTGAAAAAAACCATAACAAGGTGCGACCTATACACCGGGAAATACGGTAGTAATTGGCTATACTGTACATAATACAGCTCAGTATGTCCCAAGTACTTACTGGTGCTTATGTAGTATGTACTGAGGGGACTTTTAGGCTGTTTAATGGTAATAGTTTACAGGGTAAATACTGGGTAAGCAAGTGTTATTTACCAGGTGTGTTCATGTAATTACATAATAGGTACCAGGTAAGTACCAGGTGTAATCCAGCTAAGTATGGGGCATGTGTCTGATACATACCTGGTACTTACATGGAATGTACTATGTACTTTTGTGGATAAGTTTATATTATGAAAAGAACTTTAAAGGTAAAGGCCTAGTTTTAACCTGACACCTTGTAAATAGGGAAGTACCCAGTATGTACCAGGCATGTATAAGCACAGGTTAACAATTCATTTCATAGTACTGCCTAGTCCCTGTACATACTCATCCCTGTACATACTCATTAAATAACGGCTTTGTACTTTGTAAGTATAGTATAACAAGTTACATCAAAATTTAGCCTGGTCTTCAATTCATACAGTACTTAGCAGGTACATATCCTCTAAGTACAAGGTGGTCACGTCATAATACAACCTGGTCCCCATACATATTTGGTAAATACAAGTACCCTGTACTTGCCTGCTATGTACTGAAGCATATATTATTTAAGCTACTTAAAAATAAAAAAATAAAGGTTTCTACAAAAGATTAGGCAAAAATGAGCCACAAAAAAGTAAAAATCAAAACAAACAAACAAACAAAAAAACATTAAACATAATTTATTTTATTATTTCTACTGGCACAGATAAAATACTTTCTCAAACTATTCACACAAAAAAGAAAAGAAAAAAAAGAAAGAGAAATAGAATAAACATTATTCACTATACTGTCTGCCTGTGCTCCAGGCTCAAGTGTGAGCTGTGCATTTCTGTGTGGATGAGTCAAGATTCACCAGAAGTTTAAAAGTGTGGCGCTGAGCCAAGGTGCCCTTGGAGCTGTTCTACTTCCTCATCCAGAACACTCCACCTGCAAGAGCCCAGAGACTGCAAGATGGGAAATTATAGAAGTACAAAACCCTAGAACCTGTCAATCAGCTCAAAGTTTTACCAAACTGTTCTATGGACTGACTACAGAGCTGGACAGCAGAGCAGAATGCTGATGATGGTAACTAAAAATTGTCATTTTAAATCACTTTGATTAAAGATTTATTGCTTTAATATTTAATTACTTTCCAGCGGATTTTGTATTTTTCTGTTATTTCACTATTGTTTTGAAATATCTACATTGTGTCTATATTTAACTAGCAATGATGGCTACACATATTGAAAATGTATCAATCCCCAAATCCCAAAGAACTGGTTGGACTTCAGTAAATAGAAGGTTATTGTATTCAATACCCAAAACACTTAAGCCTCCAGTATACTTGGGCTACGTCAGTCTGCAGAGTCTGCTCGTACCAGAATAGCGTCGGAGTGGATGCCCAGAGGGCAAGTCCGTGCAAAGCTAAATTTTTATGATTGCGTACGCATACTCAGTGTCACTCAACAAACTGCCCAGCGACGGACTGTTTTGTAAGCGACACCAATGTATTAAATTTTCTTTTTTTTCGTCCCTGATCTGGCCTTTTCTTTTGTTTTTATCCCAAGAAGCAAGCAATCTCTTCCTCCTCGTCGGTTGACGCCATGGCTGAAATGATGAGAAATTAAAGAATTTGTCACGAGAGAATTAAAAATCAGGTTCAGCGTGGCTGCGAGAGGGTTTGGAGATTTCCTGGTGGGCTGGTCTGATGTATGGGCTGCGGCGCACCCTGTTTTTTTTATGTATTATTTTTTTAAGAACTTTTTATTAACAACATATAAACACAGAATACTGCTACGGCTGGGGCTGCCAGCTCTCTTTGCAGCCTGTCAATCAATCTAGTAGGCATGTCAGCAAATGACCAATCGGCGACCTCAATTGGTCCTGAAGGTAAACCTCCCTTTCCTGCGGAGCTGCTCTGCAGCCGCTCAGCGTGGACACTTGAGTATGAAGACTCAACCCTCTGCTGACAGTGCACACATTTTCTGCGCGGCTGACAGGACGCGCAAGAATACTGTAGTCTTAACACTCTGCATACTGATTGGTGTGGACTGAATTAGGCAAAAGGGCCTTCTCCTACTCCGTTCCTGTATCCTGGAACACCTTGCAAAAAGATCTGAAGCTCTCGATCCTGACCTCTCTTAGAGACTTTAAACAACTGCTCAGTTCATGGCAAAAACCAATGCAGACATGTTCCTGTTTTTAGTATTTTATATAGTTTTATAATGTAGCTTTAAAACATGTATATAATTTCTTCCATTTACTTTTCAATTTATGTGCTTTTTTATGATTGTCTACTTTTGTCATCTGTGTTCTTGTTTAAAACAGGTCTCTTGTAAATGAATCCTCGCGGCTCAGTGACACTAACCTGTATAAATAAAGGTTGAATTGAATATTTGATTGGTCAATCAGATGGGCTTCTATTTTTGCAATATAAATGTTACTTGGGATCAACTCAAACTTAAAATAATAGCATGATACTCAGTAATAATGTTAAAATATAGCATATTTTGCTATTGGGGAGCTATTAGGAAGACGGGAGCACAGCTTCTACACAATTGTTTTTTGTTCCTGTCGTTTTTGTTAAAAAATTTTGCACCTACACTGCACACTGGGTATGACCACGACACACTTGTGGTGTTTTGTGTGTTGCTGCCTTGCCATCATGCCATCAGGCCATCCTACCATCGTAGTTCAGTCCTTCCAGCTTTGGGCTCAGGCTCCGGCCTGTCATGGTGGTTGTCTCTGTAATCATCCATCTGCCTGCATGGATCGAACTCTACTGACCTGTTCAGTTCCATGGGGAAACCTTGGATGTTCTCCGTCTGTCGGACCCAGTTCTGGAGGGCAGTCTGGGAGGCATCTGCTGCGGTCGTTATTACCATCAGGCTGCTGACAGGACCTGCTAACAAGACCACACCGTTAACCAAACCGCACCTCTAACAGTTCCATAGTGCTAAACGGACCATGTTGCTAAGAGAAACCTCACTGCTAACAATGATGCTGCTAACTGGACCATGTTGCTAAGATAACCTCACTACCAGCACAACCACTCTGCCAATAGGACCATGGTGCTGTAGATTTATTTGTTTTTTACTTTTGGCACCTTGTTTCTGTATTTTCATTGCATGCTTTGATATCTGCTGTTTTTATTATCATTATTATTATTTTTTTGTGATTTGAGGCAGTTCTTCTCATCCTGAGCATTTCATTTATTGTTGACCTTGTGTTTGTGGTCATTGGAGGGGTAATTAAATGTCTTTTGAATAAAACCAACACCAGTTGGGGGATGTTATTACCCAACAATTTAAAACACTACAGGTTCAGAAGAATACACCTCAACACAGTTCTATTAAAATATTATAATTTATTTTAAAAAAATTGAAATCCTATCCACCTTATTCCTATCCCCCATGATGCCTTGCGCAAATTATGTGTACGACTTCCGCCGGAAGTCAGAACCGGCACTTTTTTACACGCTAGCAAAGCGCTAACCAGTTTTCGGCAGGGGTTTTAGGTCATAAAATATGTGGGAACACGAATGATCACAACTCAAATGTGGAGATATTGTTTTACCGCTACCTACAGCTATTGAGGGGTGGGAGGACGACTTGAAGAAGTGGCCGAAAATAACGTACACTAGCATATTTAGCTACTAGCATACTTAGCTACTTTGTTGACAGTTGCTTCAGATGGCGAAGCGATGAGCAATCTGAAAAGCTCTGAAGCTTATTAGTATCTTCACAGTAACAAGGTTGGTCCTGTTATGTTAAGAGAGGTGGGACACATTCTTATTTACCTTAAGGCAAACACAGAGTCCAGTCAAAGCCTTAAAAATCCACATCTCCAGGTCCAGCTAACAATGATGTGTCTTGGACTTTTGAGCTGCAAGATGTTTATCTGGACACCAACTGAGCACCTGGAGCTTGACATTTCTTTTGACAAAGACTTTACTGATTCACAAATGAAGCACCTTGAGAACTTTTAATAAAATACAGTAAATGAAAACAAATAATGAAATAGACAGGAAACGATCTTTAAAAACTTGATAATGAAAAAAGTGACATTTAGATAGAAACAGTAGTTTATTGCAAAGACAATTAATCTCTGCCCGAAACACCTGGATATATAAAAAATACAGTAAACGAAAACAAATAATTAAATAGACAGGAAACGATCTTTAAAAACATGATAATGAAAAAAGTGACATTTAGATAGAAACAGTAGTTTAATCCGAAATTAACTGATATAGTGCACACAAAAAACTAACCTTGTAAGAAGGTTAACAGTCAACTAAAGTATTGTACATAACAAATGAATCATTTTAGCAAATACTTTTCTAATGTAATATAGTTAACATTGCATCCTTTAAAAAACATGTTAAGAGTTGTGTTACGTTTACAGCAAGTACACCAGTACTGTACATGTTTGAGAAAAATGTTTACATTTAATGTCTTCTCACTTGAAATAAGCTGGCATCCTTTGCGTGTGAATGCTGGAATGATTAAATTGACACACCACACTCTTGCAGCAGGTCCCTCACTGTGAAACCACGATCACCCATCACCTCATCTCCAGCACGCAGATAGTCCAGAAACCCAGAGTTCTGTGTTATATACCTGTCACTGCATTTACCACCATAAGCATCTGAAATAAACATGATTATTCCAGAGGGAGAAACAGCCAATAAATATTTCACAGTGTTATTTGCATGTATGATTCACTTCTGGAGTCCAAGTTTTTAGCTTTCTGCAAAACATGTTGCTTTAATTGTTTCACGGGGCAACCATAGAATAAGGTCGTTGGTTTGTTCTGACATTATGTCAATCCACATTCCAACAGTCATGCTGCATGTGACTGTGGTGGTGTTTAGCACAGCTCCACACTCTCGTCAAGCCCATCTGAAAGTAAAAGTACAGTATGCAAACATTAGGGTTCATTTATGAACACACACACAAATACACACACACCTAGATTATATATAAATAAACACACACACACACCTAGATTATATATAAATATATACGCCTGCTACGAACGACAAAAAAGACTGTGAGAGACTGTTGTGTGTTTGTAGTCACGGAAACGTGGCTCAACAACAACGTTCCGGACCATGCTGTTCAGCTAGGGCAGCTAACATGCTACAGAGCGGACCGAACCCTCGAGGGAGGTAAGAGACGCGGAGGGGGGCTGTGTGTTTACATCAACAAAGCATGGTGCCTGGATGCTGCTGTGGTCCACAAACACTGCTCACCTTTAGTGGAGTTTATGACTATTAAATGCAGACCGTTTTATTTACCGAGGGAATTTACAGCTGTTATGATTGTTGCTGTATATATTCCTCCAAGCTCCAACAGCAAAGTTAGAGGTGAGGCGCTGAATTAACTATATCTGCACATCAGTGAGCAGCAAACAGCCCATCCTGATGCTTTTCTCATCATGGCTGGTGATTTCAACCAAGCAGATTTAAAGAGTGTATTTCCAAAAACATACAGAAACATAAACTTTGCAACAAGAGGAAACAATACACTGGACCAAGTTTACACCACCATGAAAAATGCCTACAGAGCCCTCCCCCTCCCCCACATTGGTGCTTCTGACCATATCTGTGTTATGCTAAAGCCAGCATACAGGCCACTGGTGAAAGTCACAAAACCAGTCCGCAAGCAGATACGAGTGTGGCCAGAGGGGTCTTCAGAGGCACTCCAGGACTGTTTTGACACCACAGATTGGGGTATGTTCAAAGAAGCTGCTACCACAAACAACAACTTATGTCTCCAGGAGTACTCAGACACTGTATGTTCATACATCACCAAGTGCATTGATGATGTAACTAACCTCAAGACCATCACTGTTCGGGCTAATCAGAAGCCATGGCTGACAGCTGAGGTTTACAGACTCCTGAGAGCCAGGAATGCTGCCTTCAAAGCGGGAGATCAGGTGGGCCTGAGGGCAGCCAGAAAGAACCTGGATCGGGGCATCAGAAAGGCCAAGAAGCAGTATTCCAGGAAAATAGCTCACCGTTTCAAGGACAGCAAGGATACACGCAGTCTGTGGCAGGGAATACAGACCATCACAAACTACAAACCACCCCCCCAGACCTGTGACAGCTCAACCTCTACGCTGAATGAACTGAATGAGTTCTTTGCTCGGTTTGAGGCAAGTAACAGCACACCTGCACATAAACTCCCCCCCTCTCCTGATGGCCAGGTGCTGGCGCTGTCCTCAGACAGCGTAAGGCGATCATTCATCAAGATTAACGCCCGGAAGGCCTCTGGTCCTGACAACATACCTGGTCGTGTGCTGAAGGACTGTGCAGGGAACTCGCAGCGGTCTTCACGGACATCTTTAACATCTCACTGAGCCAGGCCATCGTCCCCACCTGTTTCAAAGCCACCACCATCATCCCTGTCCCAAAGAAGGCAACGCCCGCATGCCTCAATGACTATCGCCCAGTAGCACTCACCCCCATCCTGATGAAGTGCTTTGAACGGCTAGTCATGAAAAGCATCACATCTGTCCTCCCTGCCTCCCTGGATCCCTTCCAATTTGCATACCGACCTAATCGCTCAACCGACGATGCCATCTCCTCTGCCCTCCACACAGCTCTCACACATCTGGACACGAAGGACTCTTATGTTAGAATGCTGTTCATCGACTTCAGCTCGGCATTCAACACCATCATCCCCCAACAGCTCATCCATAAACTGGACAGTCTGGGGCTGAACACCTCAATGTGTAACTGGCTGCTAGACTTCCTGACCGGGAGACCACAGACAGTACGGATCGGGAGTAACACATCTAGCACCATCACATTGAACACAGGGGCCCCACAAGGATGTGTGCTGAGCCCCCTTCTATTCACCCTGCTAACACACGACTGCACACCATCGTACAGCTCCAACCACTTCATCAAGTTTGCGGACGACACAACAGTGGTAGGTCTCATCAGCAACAACGATGAGACGGACTACAGGAACGAGGTGAGCCGCTTGGCCTTGTGGTGCGGACACAACAATCTCACTCTCAACGTGGAGAAGACAAAGGAGATTGTTGTGGACTTCAGGAAGAGGGATGCACAACATGCCCCTCTGACCATCAACAGCACCGCAGTGGAGAGAGTGGACAGCACCAAGTTCCTGGGAGTGCACGTCTCGAAGGACCTGTCCTGGAGCAGGAACACTGCAGCACTGGCCAAGAAGGCTCACCAGCGCCTCTACTTTCTCCGCAAGCTGAAAAGGGCTGGAGCTTCAACCCCCATCATGTGCACCTTCTACAGGGGTGCCATAGAAAGTGTCCTGACCAGCTGCATCACGGTGTGGTTTGGTGCATGTACTGCATCATGCCGCAAGAGCCTCCAGCGCATCGTGAGAGCAGCTGAGAAGATCGTCGGCACCTCCTTGCCCTCACTGCAGGACTTACACAGCAAACGCCTCACTCGGAAAGCCCTCTGCATGGCAGGTGATCCCACACACCCACTACACAGCCGCTTTAGACTGCTGCCATCAGGGAGGAGACTGAGGAGTCTCCAGGCTCGTACCAGCAGACTGAGAGACAGCTCTGTTCATCAGGCAGTCAGAATGCTAAACACTCTGCCTGCTCTGCCTCCCCTCCCATTTGAACTGCCTTAACACAAAAAACTTTCTCACACATTACCACTCAACACAAAGTTTTTAACACTGGACCCTGTGTCATCAAACGGGTTATTCACTAAACTCTCGGTCATGTGCTCATTCAGTTTGCACTACTTCTCATATTTGCACTAATGTTTGTATTACATTACTGCCTATAGTCATACTACTGTTTACATTCACTGTTTACATTTATTAATACGGTTTACATTTATTACTACTGTTTACATTTACACTACTTTTATATCTACACTACTGCTGATACATATACAGTATTCTCTGACTAGCCTTATCTAAGGATGCCAAATGTGCCTTATGTGCCTTACTGCATATGCCACTTTGCCTCTATACCAACATCAACTACCTCATACATATACTGTGTACATTAACTCATATGCTGCTGTGCCACTCTTTGCAAATGTCAATGCTAGAACCTTCAGTTTATTTTATAGATATACTTTTTATACTTTTTATACTACTATGAAAAAACTCAGGACAGTATTACACTTTTATTATTTCATTTTATGCTTATGTTCATTGGGTGTTTGGTGTTTTAGGGGTGTTTGGTGTTTCAGTGTTGGTGTAAATTTTCATACTTTTATACTACTATGAAAAAACTCAGGACAGTGTTACACTTTTACTATTTTATGCTTATGTTTATTAAATGTTTTAGTGTTTAGTGTTTAGATGGTTACTGTTGCACCGAGGGACTGAGAGAAACGCAATTTCAATCCTGTGTATGTCCTGTACATATTGCAGTTCTGACAATAAAGTTGACTTTGACTTTGAAATAAACACACACACACCTAGATTATATATAAATAAACACACACACACACACACACCTATATTATATATATATAAATTGACACACACACACACACCTATATTATATATAAATAAACACACACACACACCTATATTATATATAAATAAACACACACACACA
>JBBPBX010000335.1:61575-77958 GCA_038048925.1 Garcialebias charrua
TGTGACAAACTCAAAACACACATTTAATTTTACTTTACACGGTCTTTAAGTCATAGACAGACCAGAACCACAGAGATTAGCTCCCATTAATGGGTCCTCCAGCAAACCCGAGCAGCTGGGACCCCAGACCAGCTGGGTGGTGGTCTGGAGTAAGTGTAGCGCTAACCCCCAATTTACACTATATACGTTCCGGCTCCGGACCGCTCCGCTCCGCAGGTCGCAGCTGAGCGTTTCAAGTCCAGTTTACACTACCTCCGCTCCGCTCCGGTCCGCCTGGATGCGCCGCTCCGAGACGCATGCGCGGGATTTGCGAGATTGCGCGATAAATCAAGTGATACATAAGGAAGTCAGAACAAAACAATTCATTCGGTGGAAGAAGGAGAACAACAGTAGAGACTGCCTCGCTGTTTGATTGTTTTTTGCATTGAGATATTTTCAGGACATTTGCTCTGTAATGGGCGACAGGACATGGTTTGAGCGACAGGACGTGATTTATTACATTTCAGAATAAAATACTTTTTTTATTTATTTATTTCTTCTATTGCGTTTGTAGACGTAGTCATAAATGATAGTTTGACAGCATTTTTGTACAAATAAATCCGTATAGAGCTAGGATTAGTCCGCCCGTGGTGATTTTATTTTGTAAATACGGATGTTGTGCTCGTTCCTTTTCCTGTTGGTACGACGTAATCTTTAAAAGTTGACTCCGGCACAGCTCCGGCGTCCGGCAGAAATAGGCTCTTTGCACCTACGGCGCTGACGTCACATCCGCCTGAGCGGATGCGGGTCGCTAGCTTCCGCTTTGAGGAACTATGACAGCTAGGAAAGAGAAACTCGTGTTTCAGAAGCAAGTTAAACATTATCACAAACACTGTTGTGTCCCTAAGCATGCTGATGTAATGGTGTTTTCAGTTTCCACTGACTTTTTTTTTTTTTCAGATTTTTTTTTCCGGATTCTTTTAAGTTTCCACGGAGGAACCTCCAGACACAGAACGCGCGTCTGCGAGTTCACATTGAGCGTGCAATCCGAAGGGATTGCATATATACACATGTATGTGTATATACACATATATATTATGTGTATATGCACATATATATGTATATACACACATATATATTATGTGTATATGCACATATATGTGTGTATATACACATATATATTATGTGTACAGTATATACACATAATATATATGTGTGTACATATATATTGTTTATATGCACATATATGTGTATATACACATATATATTATGTGTATATACACATAATATATATGCGTGTACATATATATTATGTGTATATGCACATATGTGTATATACACATAATATATGTGTACATATATATTATGTGTATACAGTATACACATAATATTGTTGATAGCGTGATATCAACAATTGAGATCCCACTATCAATTGGAAGTATTAATGAACTTACCCTGATGCATGCTCAATAATCCAGGTAGAAAAATATTTTTTTTAAAGCTAAGTCTGGTCCTCTGGACATTCAAAAAACAAAAATAAATACTGTAGACAGTTTTAGTTTTTTTTTTTTTTTTTGCTTTTTTGAATGTCCAGAGGCAGACTTAGCTTTTTTTTTAGATATTTAATGAACTTTTTACAGTGGCTTACCTGGTTAATTATCAAAATAAACCTCTTGTCAATGCTTGGGCTAAGGGAAAGAATTTCTGATGGACATTGTCCACACGAAATGAGTTCACAGAAGCATTTAAATGTATTTTTATTGTTATGAACTGATAGCATGTTATCAAATTTCATGAATAAATGTGAAGACAAATAAACATTTCTTGTTTTTCACATTTCACTTGCTTTTATAAAAAAACATGGCAAGCTAAACACAAACTAAATTACAGGCCAGAGCTGACATTAGTGCAACTTGAAATTCATTTATTTTATGTAAAACAAATTAGAACAAACAAATTCTTCAAATGATAAATTGTTATAAAACAAAGTGTCTTTTGTTTCTTTTGAATTTCATAGTATCTACAGCACACAACCTATTCAAAAACAAAACTTGTGGCACATCTATTCATTAAACTTGGCCAAGTAAAGCGTGATTGTCCCAAATCCCATTCTTGGACATAAAAGAATTTCTGAAGCATGACGGAAAATTAAGATAGTGTATGCCTTTCTTTAAATAGATCATTTTTGTTTTTACTTCTGTAAACTTTTTTGTCATCTGAAACGCGTTACATTTTTTTGTGTAAGAAAAAAGTTAACGTCTTACCATACTGCAGTTCTAACTGAAATAGAATACAGTACTTTATATAGTTTTTTGGCCAGGTTGTTAAACTTGACTATTTTTATTTACGTAACAAAACCTTTGGAGACTACATTACAGAAGCAGAACCTCATATTTTATGCGCTGTACGTCTCATTGAGAGATACTTTTGCATGTAAATGTTATAATAGAAGTGGTCACAGTTCTGTCTGATTATTTTTTGATCTTCCATGTCTTGCATCCAGTCGCTGCCAGACACTCTCGGTTGGTGGCAGATGACGTGTCCAAATCGCAGTATACCTTTGCCACTCTAAGCAGACAGGTCAGGAAGAGAGCCAGTCATTCCTCTGAAGAGGGTACCCGTACTCCTTTGAATAAAACATCACACAGATGTATTTAACTCGGGGCTAAAATATATGTATGGTAGCAAGACATGAAAATTATATATTGCCAGTATTATTTACCGTAATCCTCCTTTACACAGTCGACCCAGGCCACCATCTTGCCAACTGGACCTGGTTTTGCACCCTGTGAAATCCAGAACCAGCCACACAGGAACAACTGCACGTCACCATTACAACAGGAACGGAATCTCTGAGGACTGAGGACTACCTGTTGACAGATCACATTACACATTTTGTTAAGGTTTTCTTTCAAATTGTTGGCATGAAATGGAGTGCCCTCCTTAAAACAGTGAAAAATACTGTGATCAAATGGAACTCATGTTTACAGCACGGGAAGTCATTTACAGTCATTATCAACAAATTAGCATATGCTTTACGATGAGGCTTGTTTGTGAGATTGATCAGTATACCAATATTCTAATCTTAGATGTTGTGTTTTCACAGCTGCAAGCAAAATCATTAACAGAAATAAAGACTTGAAAACCTCAGTCATTTTCATTACAAAATAAATGAAATTAAAAATATTTATTTAGTAAATTAAGCTATTGAAATTAATGAACTTTTGTGAATAGTACATTTGTTGAATATGACTGTACATTAGGAGAGGTGCTCTCATCTTTTTAGGAATGTTTCACATCTAAAATAGTTTAGTAAATGAAACTTTATATACCAGCTTTCAAGATATAAAGATTACAAACTGCTTCACAATCAACAATAAAACAAAACATGTGGAACTAGTCTTGCTTTTAATGTAATGATAAAAAATGTCATGATAAAATGAGGAGGGGGCTGTAAACACAGCCCCATTTGAGCTCTTAACAAAATGCATGCAAAAAATAAATAAATAAAATAACACAGAACCCATGGAACATGGCCATATAATAAATTTGAACCAGAACAGTCATCTGAACTCGAACTCTGACAAATTACCAGTGCTACCCTACTTTTAAACTATGAGGTTTGTCGTGTTTCTTCATGGATCTGAAGCAAAAAGAACCGCAACCTGTCCTGTTACCTCGTCTCTGTTTGACACTATCAACAGCAAAAAAGCAATACAGTATATACTGAACACAAATAGAAATTATTAGGTTAAACATTGTCCAATTGAATAACTGACAATGTTCAGGTACTTTATTGGTACATTTTTATACCAAAATTACCGGTAAAAATGCCTGCTAGCATTAGCTAAAGCTAACGTTAGCCACACAATCGAAGCAAAACTCACCTTCGTGTTTGTGGAGGCATACATCTTAAAGCCTTTCTCTAATTTAGTCGTTGGAGCTTTGGATGAGACTTACAAATGCGATGAACATCGTTAATAGTCAGCTTGGGCAAGCCTTGCAAACACAAACACCTCAAATAAAACGCCATGTTCAATAGACCGGAAGTGAGCGATCCGCATTGACCAGAACACGGAAGTTGACATGCAAATTCTAATTTTGACGGACTGCCGTCCGCTCGCCGCCGCGCGGAGCCAGTGTAAACGCTCTCATTGATTATAATGGGTGCGTATTTGCTGCGGAGGTCGGACCGGAGCGGAGCGGAGCCGGAACGCATGTAGTGTAAATTGGGGGTAAGGCTAAGCCCCCAGTTCACCACCGACCCGTTCAAGTTTCTAATTGATTTTCCTTGCTCAGTGACACACCCGCTGAGAAGCAGACCCTGGTTATTGGCAGCTCCATAGTCCGAAATGTGGCTTTAGGGACTCCAGTGACCATAGTTAAATGCATTCCGGGGGCCAGAGCGGGAGACATAGAATCTTATCTGAAGCTGCTGACTAAGGCTAAGGCTAAATACAGTAAGATTGTTATCCACGTCTGTGGTAATGACACCTAGTAATGCCAATTGGAGGTCACTAAAATTTATGTTGCTTCGGTGTGTGACTTTGATAAAACCATGTCGGACTCCGTACTTTTCTCTGGTCCCTTCCTCAACCTGACCAGCGATGACATGTTAAGCCGTATGTCGTCATTCAACCGCTGGGTGTCCAGGTGGTGTTCTGACAACAACGTGGGCTACATAGATAACTGGAGTGCTTTTTGAGGAAAACCTGGTCTGATGCGGAGAGATGGCATCCATCTCACTTTGGATGGAATCGCTCTTCTTTCTAGAAATTTGGCTGATTTTGATTGTCCTCCAAATTATTGACAACCCAGGGTCCAGTCCAGGAAGCAGAGTTGTAGTCCTCTACACCTCTCTGCTGCTTCTCCTCTGTGACCCAACCACACCCCATTGAAACAGTGTTAACTCGCCTACAGTTCAAATTAAGTAAACCCAAAATCAGCCCTAAATGTCATGGTCAGCGGCCCCCACTGACCCCTGTCTCACACTCACTCCCTCCTGCTATTGTTTCAGCCCCTCATGCCATAGTTTCTCTTCCTCTGCTTTGTAATCCCTGTTTTGTAATGCCTATCACCCATCTCCAGCTCAAGCCTACTTCTTCCAAGCCATGCCACGCCTCTCTTGTTCATCACAGCAATCAGCCCTGATTCCACTCACCTGCCTCAGCTCATCTAGCTCACCTGGTCTGCATCCTTTGTAAGTTCCATTCTCTCCCTCCACCAGTGCTGATTTATTACACCTCTCATGGCCCCATATAGTGGCACCTTTCATCATAGTATCTTGTTCCATAGCTTTGTATCCTTGCCTTGAACCTTTGCCTGTTTTTTGATTCCTCGCCTTGCTTACCCTTCTTCAGATTTGGATTATTTGCTCTGACCATGTTTTTTTTACCCTGCCTTTCTCCTTTCACGACTTCGGCTACGGATCACAAATTGGCTCAAGCTTCTGCTCTCAGCTTCCCCGTGCATGACCTTTGCTACGACCACTGGACCACGGATTTGGATTGCCCCAGCACAGACCACAAACAGCTTCATCCTGCACTGCTGCTGCAGATGACAGCAACTGCCAGGTCCAGCCCGAGTAGGTTAGTGACGTTTCCTGTAACCACATAATCTCCTTGGCCTTGCCAAAGTCACTAATCTCTCTGTTTTTTTAAGATTGGACTCCCACCTTGGACCCTGACTTCAGCAACCAGCAGGAAATGTAATAACTGTTATTTTTGTACTCCTGTATCTGGATTATTAAGAATCCTAAAACCTGAACTTGACACTAAAAAGATAAACTACAAAAATCGTATTAAAATAAATACAGTCATTTTACCAGAACAAAATCATTAAATATGAATGATCAAACATCAGATTTCTTACCTGTAAGTCCCTGTTAGTTAATTAACTGATAACTGATCATCATATTGATTTATTCTGTCTTACAGAAACCTGGCTACAACAAGAGAATTTTATTAGTAAATGAATCCACTCCTGCTAATTATTTAAATGTTCATGTTACTAGAACACTAGAACAAGCTCTTTACCCTCACTAGGGTCCTCGAAGGGTCATGGGAGTTTGCCCATCCAGTCTACATGTGTTTTATGGACTTGGAGAAGGTATTCGGCCATGTTCCTCGGGGTTCACTTTGGGGGTGCTCTGTGAGTATGGGATTGGGGGCCCGTTGTTACGGGTTGTTCTGTCCCTATACAAGAGAGTTTGGTTCGCATTGCCAGTAGTAAGTCAGATCCCGTCAGGGTGGGAGTTGGAATCTGCCAGGATTACCTGTTGTCACCAATTCTATTCATACTTTTTATGCAAGGGCATAACTTTAGGCCTAATATTGGGGTGGGGGGGTCATGCTCTCTAACTATTTATTTATCGAATAAATTACTTTAAAAAAATGATTCAGGATATTTTAGGGTTAAAATATATTGTAATGCTTTTACTGTGATTTACTTAACTTTCCTGTTTTCTCTGTATTTATTCTGCTCCTTTTTTGTTCCACATAGGTTCAACAAGTAAGAAAAAAACTCACTATTTTTCTGCATTTTTTTTCAGCCATAACACATATTTTACATTTCCGAGATTTATTATATAACATACCTTAATTTCACAATTTTCAAAGAGTGTGTATTTACCTGGTTCACTACAGTTTAACTAGGAAAATTACAATAAACTATATACAGCAAAAGTCTTGTGCACAATTCATGTCAACAGTCTACATCAAAGAATACAATGTGGCAAACTGAAGAGCATATTACACTTTGACTCTAAACAAACAAAACCATGAAAATACTGCTCATCTTTGGTATCAGCCTGTAGCTGTTTTGGGACTTTCAAACAAAAGCACCAAACACTTGTTTGTATCTTGGTGTGAAATAAATAAACTGTGTGTACATTGACTTCTGACTTGGACTTTACACCTTGACTCAGAACAACAACAACAACAACAAAAAAACCTATATGACGATGGTTGGATAGTGTTTTTTTTTTTTTTGTCACTCAACATCAGTATTAGGTGAAGAGCAGTAACGGAGCTAGCAAAACACCTACACCAGAATTTACACTACTGTCTCTGCTACATTACATAGCAGCATAGACTAAACAAATCATCAGTTAATTTACCTCATTTTGATGTTTTCTCTGTTTACAAGGGGGTGTAGTTGACCAACAATGAAAAATTGTTGGTTGTCCGCTTTTGGGTCCTCTTCTCATTTCTTTGAACTACATCCACACGACACTGCTTCTCGGTGCACTTAGCTACCACAGCGTGGCGGGCCGGGCCACTTGTATAGAAAGGCGGTGGGTGATACCAAGATTTTGCAGGGGAGGGGGTCAGTCCTCAGGGGGTTTGCATAAAACACGCAAAAATTTTACTAAAAAATTTAAATGAATAAAGAAAATCAGTTATTGATGTAAAGCTATCCATTGATGATTGCTATACTGAAATTATGTCATTTTATTGGAGGGGGGTTATATTGACTGGATTGAATTATTGGGGGGGTTATAACCCCCCTAACCCCTGTGTAAATTATGCGGGTGCTTTTATGGACAGAATTTCTCAGTGCAGCTAGCTAGTGGAGGGTTTCTTGTTCAGTGGCCTCAAGATTCCATATCTGCTCTTTGCAGATGATGTGGTCCTGTTGGTATCATCATGCTGTGATCTTCAGCTCCCACTAGAGTGGTTAGCAGCCAAGTGTGAAGCGGCTGGGATGAGAATCAGCACCTCCAAATCTGAGGCCATGACCCTCAACCGGAAAAGGGTGGATTGCTCTTTTCAGGTCAAGGGTGAGTTTCTGCCTCAAGTGGAGGATTTCAAGTACCTTGGATTTTTTTTCACGCGTGAGGGAAGAATGGAGCGTGCGGTTGACAGATGGATCAGTGCAGCATCTGCAGTATTGTGAACTCTGTACCAGTCTGTTGTGATGAAAAGAGAGCTGAGCTGTAAGGCAAAGCTCTCTGTTTACCAGTCGCCTACGTCAGTGGCGGCCCGTGACATTTCCACCAGGGGGGACTATTTCTACAAAAAAGTAATATTAGGAAATGAAGGGGATAAGGACAAAACAACAAGAATAAGAAAAGCACTGCTTATATTTTTACTAAACACTAACATTAAAAGAAAAATATATGTACAGTTAGGGTAAGAGTCCATGAGCTGCACACTCATGCTCAGTAGGTGGCGGTAAGCACCTATCAGTTGCTTGCAATCCACCAATAAACTGAAGAAGAAGAAGAAAAAAACCCACAAAGAAGAAGTGTTTGTGCTACGGTCAAAAGCGTGCTTAACTTTAATAAAATGACCAGTCAGTTCAGAGCAGAACTTGCAATAATTTTATATTGTGCAAAGGAGGGTGAAGTAACAAAGTGGCACTAGTCTGTGACGAGCTCCACCGGATTATTTTTGCTTCCTCATCCGGACAGGGTCCTCAGAATAACACAGTGATCCATCTCTATCAGGTAACAAAACTATAAACTATGTCTCATACCAACATTAAGGCAGCTAACAAGTTATACAGTACTCAATTTAAAGCGGTAGGTCAACTCAAATGCAAACACGATGCTAACGTTAGCTCGTATTATTTTCTTAGATATACGACCTGAAATCAATGGCTAATAATGTTAGCTTGGCTCCACACAGCGTCCAAGTTAAATACATCAGTGTAACTGAATGAAGAGAGACACAGAACAGTTACAGAATATGTTGTGAAAAGGTTGCATCCCCTTTTCAGATGTGGAATCACCAACATTTAGGTGCTAATAATTGTTCATGCTAAGTAACGTGACATGCTTGTTTATATGTTTGCAGGGAAAACCATTAACACAAGTACACACCACCTACCATGGACAACTTGTCAAATAAGTTAACCCCACCTTAGATGGATGATGTGTCTGGCAACAGATCCAGAGAAAGATGAGTGAGCAGGTGAAATGTCATTCATGCACAACTGTCCTTTCTGCTATTAAACTCTAAACTCTAAATGCTAGTAATATTCTTTGTGGTCAATACAAGAAGACTGTGGAGATGATGGCAGGTGGTTTGGACGTAGGCGGGAGAGTACGCTGGCGTGACGTTTGCGTTTGTTTGCCGCTTCTCCGCGCTAAGGAGTTATTTTATTTTATTTTACTAGACACCTTTTCTTTTTGAACATTTATCTAGACCTTTTCTGTTCAGTGGCTTTTTAATTAAGGACTCTACGGATGGCTCATGTCTGACTGCGCTGTGGTTCTGCTAACGTCACACGTTGCCGGTCAATGCAGATGGCCGCTTGTCCTGAGCCTGGGTCTGCTGGAGTTTCTTCCTTCTAAAAGAGAGTTTTTCCTTTCCGATGTTGCCGCTGTGCTTGCTCAGGATGAGAGACTATAGCCAGGCCAAGATTTGACTTGTCTGCTCGATTCCTTGAATGGATAGCTTTACTAATCAGTGTTTTGGCGTGTGGGTACGCTGGCGTGTTGTCATGTCGTCACCGCTTCTCCATATAAAAAGAAATAATTGTTTCACTTACCTACTGCCTTTGTCAACCTCGATCCCGTGTCATCTGGACTGTTCTGGATTTTCTCCTGTGCTCCTTTTCGGGGTATGCTCATTCAAGTTACATCTCACTGTTTATTGGTTATTTTCTTCGGAGCCGTGGGTCTGCTGTTAGCGGCTAGCTCTGTGCTAGCTCCATCTCATAGCTACTTGAATCTTAACATCTTCTGTTTCTACCACCTAACAACTTGGACTTTTTGCGTAGATCTCGTTACATCCATAGAAGCTCTCGGAAGAAATTCGCTTACTCTCTGCAACTGGGTCGGACTCAATATTTTTTTCTCCGCTTGGTCCACGCGAAGTGTCGCACCTCGATTACGTCATCAGAACGCTACGTCTGTGGTCTCTTGTAGTCCACAGCACACAAAGTGGCAAAGAGAACGTGGAGTGGACCTCAGTTTGCTTAAATCGGTTCTACAGGCGTTCAGTCGCCAGTCCAACTAGTATTAAAATAAAACTTTTCAATGTACAATCACTATCCAACAATCTTTTAAACACTATCCACCTTTCTGATCTTAGTTGATATTATTATTTATTTTACTTGATTTTATCACTTGTTTTATTTTTTGTTCTTTGATCTTTGTTGCACTTTGTAGCACTTTGAGATTTGTAGTAATGAAAAGTGTGTTATAAATTGAATTCATTATTATTTATTATTATTATGATGGGGTCACCATGTAGGTTGAGGAAAGGGCTGAGAATGAAGGAGCAGTGTAAGTGTGATGAACTTATATACATTCTGTCACGTTTCACGCCTGTTAGGTTAGTTTTTAGAATCACCCTGTGCACCGCTTGTTGTTTCTGGATTCGGTTCTGTCTCCTGTCGGTACGTGGGTTTAGGTTTGTCTTCATTTTGAAACCGGTTTGTCCTCACCGCTACTACACCCTTTATAAGCCAGACTCTCACACAAGGTATTTGCCAGATAGTTGAAAACTGTTCACAGTAAGTAGTTATCCCGCGCCCGTTCTGTCCCTCTTCTTGTTTTACGTATTCTTGCCTCATTGATTTCCTGGTTATCTGACGTCTCGCCTGCCTGTTCTTCTGCATCTGCCTTCTCCCTCTCGGACTAACGTTTATTGGATTCACGTTACTGACCCTGGATCGCCTCACTTTGTCTCATCGCCTGTCCCTATCGGATTATCTGCTCTTCTGCTTCCCGGTGTTAACCTTCACCTGCTGGATTACGTCACGGACCCCTCGCTGCGACCGGCTGTACTCCTTTACCGGCAACAGCCCCACCCGCAGCAGACCTGATCAGCTGGAGTGTCTCCCCGCTCCGAAACCCCATCCATTTGTGAGATGGTTAGTGGTTATTTCTCATTGACTGGTAAGTTTAATTTCACCGTCTGATCACTAACCATTCTCCTCCATCCTACAGACTGCTCTAGCCAGAGGGTCCCTGATCGACACCAAAATCAATCTGAAAAAATAAAAATAAAAACTTGATTTAATTGTCTAATTTTTGTGGGGATTTTGGTCCGGTCATTTGGGGTTCGTAACAGAACTATCTGGCCAAAATTATGGACCACTCAACTTCTGATGACTTGCGCTCTGGTGTCGAAGGGCTATTTCTAAATTAGAATCAGGCATGAACGACATAGTTCGTATGTTAAAAGAGATGGCGCCCCAAACTCCCCAGCTGGACACAGGTGCTGTCGGACTACCATCAGAACCCACCCGGGAGACCAAGTTGAACCTGAACTGTTTTCTGGAGATCCTGACCAATGCCGCCCGTTTATCACCCAGTGTGAAATCCATTTTCAGTTTCAACCGTCCTGTTTCACCTCCGAGAGGTCAAAAGCGGCATACGCAATCTCCCTCCTCTCTGGCAAGGCCAAGAGGTGGAGAACCACCGAATGGCAACGGGATTCACCTTTTTGCTATGTTTTTCAGACATTTGCCAAGGAATTGTGCCGAGTCTTTGATCCTGTTCTTCCTGAGCGAGAGGCAGCCAGGCGCCTTTTCTCCATCACTCAAGGTAACCGTCGAGTTACAGACTATATAATTGACTTTCATTCCACCGCTGCAGGCAACCATTGGAATGAGGAGGCTCTCACAGATACCTTTTTTCGGGGACTTAATGGCAACATTAAGGATGGATTGGTGCTAAAACGCTATCCTGAGTCACTTCAGGACCTCGAGGAGTTAGCCACCAGGGTGGACCTCCGCTTGGCTGAGCGCTCGAGGAAACGAGGTTCACGCTATTCACCAATCAACAAGTCTATGGATGAGGTCCGGCAACCTGTTCTCGCTCTAAACCCACCGCCTAGACCTGTCCCTCTCACCACGGAGGAACTCATGCAACTGGTCTGCAGCCGACTCACCCCTGCCGAGCGAGAGAGAAGACGCAAGGGTAACCTCTGCTTCTACTGTGGTGGCGTTGGACACGTTGCTTCCTCCTGTCCGGTAAAAGGACCAGCTCAGTGAACGCGAGGGGATGTTTACTGAGTAGGACTCAAGAGCCTGAACTCCCCTCACCATTTATCCTGAATGCAGACCTCGTCGTCCCGGGTAAGTCACCCACCTCCATTAAAGTTTTCATTGACTCCGGTGCTGATACCGAATTCATTGACTATGGGTTTGCAGTCGGGTCAGGGATTAAGATATTTAATTCACCTAAGAAACAATCTGTGGTGGCCTTTATGGTCACCCACTGAACACTTTGTCTCAGATCACTAACCTGTCACATTACACTTAGGAGGCAATCACAAAGAACCAATAGACTTTTTGGTAATCAACTCTCCTAACACACCGATGATATTGGGTGCCACCTGGCTGAAGAAACACAACCCTCATTTTGATTGGAGAAGTGGGGAGATTTTAGGTGGTCAGAGGAATGTTTGTCCTCTTGCCTCATGGACGTTGTGCTGTCTACAGACTCTGCGACTGCTTCTGAGGATTATTATCCAGATCTCTCAAAGGTTCCCGTCGAATATCACAACCTCAAAGAGGTGTTTAACAAGTCTAGAGCCACGGCTCTGCCTCCTCACATCCTTATGACTGTCCTATTGATTTGCTTCCTGGCTCCACACCCCCTAGGGGCGCTCTCTACTCCCTTTCTGCTCCGGAACAAGCAGCTAGGAGAGACTACATCAGGGAGTCCCTTCAAGCGGGCATCATTCGGCCGTCTGTCTCTCCAGCCGGGGTGGGGTTCTTTTTTGTTAGTAAGAAGGATGGATCACTCAGTCCTTGTATTGATTACAGAGGTCTCAATAAGAAAACAGTTAAGAACAGATACCCACTACCACTCATGAACACTTCTTTTGATATTCTACAAGGTGCCAGCCTGTTCACCAAATTAGACTTAGGCAATGCATATCATCTTGTCCGCATCCGTGAGGGAGATGAGTGGAAAACCGCTTTTAACACCCCCACTGGTCATTATGAGTACTTTGTCATGCCTTTTGGACTAACCAATGCTCCCACCGTGTTTCAGAACATAGTGGACATACTGAGAGACATGATTAATCGGTTTGTTTTTGTTTATTTAGACAACATTTTGATTTTCTCCAAAGACCTTACTTCTCACTGCAAACAGGTTCGGGCTGTTCTTACTAAACTTCTTCAGAACGGACATTATGTTAAGGCAGAGAAATGCGATTTTCATGCCTCCACCACCTCGTTTCTTGGGTTCGTCGTCTCTTCCAATAAGATGGAGATGGACCAGGACAGAATCTCGGACGTTGTGGATTGGCCTGTCCCTAGGGACTGCAAACAACTTAAACGGTTCCTGGGGTTCGCCAACTTCTACAGACGGTTCATTAAGGGGTACAGTCAGATCGCTAGACCCCTAAATGCACTCACCTCCGACAAATCTCAGTTCGTTTGGTCATCGGTTGCCAATGAAGCCTTCACCAAACTCAAAACTTTATTTTCCTCTGCTCCCATTCTCCAGGCTCCCAACCCTGAGGAACCTTTAGTAGTAGAGGTGGATGCCTCTAGTTCTGGCGTGGGGGCCATTCTTAGTCAGCGTGGTCAGGAGGGCCAATTTCATCCATGCACCTTCTTTTCTCAGAGCCTCTCTTCGGCTGAGCGCAATTATGACGTTCGAGATCGGGAACAGTTGGCGGTTAAGCTGGCTTTAGAGGAGTGGCGCCACTGGTTGGAAGGTGCTAGATTCCCTTTCCAGGTGTGGATGGACCACAAGAATCTGGAGTATCTCAGGTTTGCTCGCTGTCTTAACCCACGCCAGGCCAGATGGGCCTTTTTTTTCTCACGGTTTGACTTTACCTTGTCTTATCGCCCGGGTAAGAAAAACATCAAACCCGATGCACTGTCACGTATCTCTGAGGGTGTCTCTCCCTCTCCAGCATTGGTGGAGGGCTTCATTCTTCCCACAGTTCCTTTTAAGAAAATAAAATGTTCAACACATTCTGACTTGTCTTCTTATTGATGTATTATCACCCAAAAAAAATTGCATTTTGATTTAAGACAGGCTCAGAGTCCAGTTTTATTTTAACCATTTTAGTAAAAACAAATTTGATGACCATGTTACATTACTGTAGAAAACGTATAACACTCGAGCTAAATGACACACAAGATTTAAACACTATTTACATTATAGCATTACATCTTCTGATTTTAAATCACAGCTTCCTCGACTGCTCTTACTTGGGGATTTAAACATGTATGCTGGTGAAGATTCTCAGTCATCCAGGACATGACAAAATCAAAAAAAGTGTTAAATACAGAAACAATTGGACTTTATTTGTCTGCTACAAATAAAGTCCAGTTGTTTCTGTTTTGAACACCTTTTTTGATTTTAAAAATGTAATCAGTCAGAGAAAGTTAACTGTATGGTTGAACAGAGCTGCTTCTAGCCTCCTCACTGCTATTGTATTATTATTTGGGTATTATGTGGGTTGTAGCAGTGGCATCTCTCCACTTCTCAGAAACATCCAGGCTGAACCAGAGGATCCCTCATCATCACCTCCTGCCATGTCCTCCTGTACAGTGGAAGAAAATGTTTAAGAGCTGCTACAAACAGGTTAATAAAACCCTATAGCAGACTTCTGTTGAATATAAAAGTTTATATTGTCTGATATTTAACAGGTTTGACTTCAGCTCAACTTTTGTACACAAGCTGGAGTTAAAATAACTTGCTTCAAAACTGAGTAATTCCTAAGTAGATTTTCAAAAGTGATGTTCTTTGGAATAATGATCAGACAAGACTGTTTACGTTCCACTTGTGCATTTGAGTCTCTTGAGAATAACTTTCTGGTTTTAGATAATTACTGAATGTGGCATCAGAGCATTTTTCTGCAGGACCGATTTCTTTTTAATGAGTTTTAACAAGTAGCAAAGATTCAGATGCAGCTAAATCTGCTCAAAATCCAACAATAATTTAATAATAATATGTAAGAATAAAGCCTTTGTTAAACACATAATGTTTAGAAAACCCTTTTGTAAGATCTTGTTGAGAGGCATATCAGTCACGAATGGTAATATAATAATATAAGCATTAGATAAAGGCTAGCATGGAGCATGCAGGCTCCAGAAACAAATTCACCAGAATAAACAGTCAGCTGAAAGCTTATTTCACAAACAGCCATATGAGGCATATAAGTCAGAAATGCAAATAGACATTAGATAAAAGGCTTTCAATGATTAAAAACTTACCTGCAGCCAGACTGCTTCCAGTGACGTTTTTATTTATTTATTTGGCTCATTTAAAAAATAAAAATAAAAATTTTAATAAATAAATAAAAACGTCACTGGAAGCACGGCGATCGTCAGAGAGCTCACGTTGGACTCTTCAGGGCGTATAAAACTGCGCCCTGAAGAGACCCATAGTCTTGTAATGTCGTGGCATAACTGTGCATGTGCAAGTTATAACAAGAGTCAATGGATAAGATAAGAGCGCCCCCAAACCGGAAATACGTCATCAATCAGAAAACGTTTTTTTTCTTGGACTGCCCCCTCTCTGATACTTCCGAGGCTACTTAGTGTTGCGCTCCTGCCGCGTGGCCCCCCCCCCTGGTGGGTGTTCCTTTGCCTGCGGGCGTGCTTGGGGCCCTCACTATCTGGGGTTGGGCGCTTGGGCGTTTGTCGGCACGGCCTGGTGGCTGCTTGGTGGGGCTCGTGCCCTCTGGTCCGGTCGGGTCTGGGCCTGAGGGGTGGGCGTCCCCGGTGCCCGGGCCTCGGTGACCGGCCCTGGGGCTACGTCGGTGCAGCGGGCTCCGGCGGGGGCCTGTGAATTTGTCGCGGGCGACCCCGGGGGGTCATTGTATGTGGTCGCTGGTAGGGGTTCGTCCGGTTCTTCCCCTTGGTAGGATCTGGGGAGTGGGCTAGTGGCTCGTCCTGTTCGGGTGGTCCTGGGGACTCTGGGCTCGGGGTCCTTCCTGGGGTCTTGGGCTTTGATCGCCCCTTCGTCTGCCTCGGGCTTTGGGGGGACGGATCTCTGATGCTTCACAGTCGCTACTAAATGTTCTATTGGAGGAACCTTATACACTTATGCATGCTCACAACCACACACAAATGGATGCAGGGATTATATATAGATATATGCAGATATGTAGATGGGTATATAAATGAATATAAAAGTATATGTATGTATACTATATATATATTTGTAGATATGGGTATGTGTATTTATAGAATTCTACTGCAAGCTCATGAATATTATTAGTCTTTATGCATGTATGTTCCATTGTTGTGTTCTGTCATGTGCTTTGCAGGATTGTGGACGGAGGTTGGGTGTGTTTGCCTTGTGCTCTTTTGGTTGATAATTGTTGATTTGTTGTCTTACTTTCTCTTTTCTTTCTTTCTCTCTTAAAAAAAAAAAAAAAAATAAATAAATAAATAAAATAAAAATATTGGAGTGAGAGGATGGCTAAAAGGTGTGAAGGGAGGCCATCTATAAATGGAAAAAAAAAAAAAAAA